>ML344535.1:0-57707 GCA_005239505.1 Nicotiana paniculata | reverse complement strand
CATACTAAATAGGCACAGCTAACTGATGGCCATTCAATTAACTACAATA
This sequence comes from Nicotiana paniculata, assembly GCA_005239505.1. Lineage (NCBI taxonomy): Eukaryota > Viridiplantae > Streptophyta > Magnoliopsida > Solanales > Solanaceae > Nicotiana > Nicotiana paniculata. The sequence continues at coordinate 57,658 of ML344535.1, read as the reverse complement.
AGAACGTAGTTGAAAAAATAGATAATAATCAATCGAAATATATTAATATTACAAGAAGTTCACCCCCAACGGGTTCTACCAAAACCCTAGATTAAAAACTTAGCTACTCATGTTTAAACGAAACAAAACTACAAGAAATTGCATAATTGAAATATAAAGTAAGAATTACTAAATGTAGAAATCGATGTTCTTGCACTTCAATGGAATTTTCTCCTTCTCTACTTTTGATTCTCGAAATCCCCCCTTTAATTGTGTTTTAGGAGTCTATTTATAGGTTTAGGGTGAACCCTAACCGTGTAGGAGACTTCTATTTCAACCGGGAAACATTTAACTCGTCAAACTCGGACTTGGGCGAAACTGGGGACCCCGGGCGTTTGGGCTCTAACGCTGCCCCCCCTAAAGCCAGGGCAGGCCTGGCGTTAGGGCCCTAACGCCCCCTTAACGCCAGGGGGGCCAGGCTTTATGGGGCAAACGCCCCCTAACGCCAGGGGGTGCCAGGCTTTAGGGGGCAAACGCCCGGCTATCGCCCGGGCGTCTCCTTTTGCGTATTTTCGACGTATTTGCATCCCTTTAGCTCCGTTTCCATCTCCAATTCACCTACACATAAAATAAACTCCATTAAGCACATAACAAGTGTATTTTTATCATTAATGCGCATAAAATGTAAGGTATATCACATGTTAAACTATGCAATTTAGTCTCACATCACATTCCGCCCCCGATATCACCAAAGTTAACTCTTGGTCAAACCTCTCCACCTTCCAAACTTCAAGTTTTCCAACTTCCGCCGAAATGCTTCAAATTACTCTACGGACCTCCAAATCAAAATCCGGACGCACACCTAAGTTCAAAATCACCATACGAAACTGTTGAAATCATCAAAAACCCATTACGGAGTTGTTTATTCAAACAAATTCCGGTCAACTCTTACTGCTTAAGCGTCTAAAACTAAAATCCTTCTTCCGATTTGACCCTGAATCATCCGGTAGCTGAACTTAACCATGCACGCACGTCAATATACATAATACGAAGCTTCTCAAGACCTTATGCCGAATGGGACTTAAATTCTCAAAATGAACGTTGGGTCGTTACAACCAATCCTCAGAATCTCATACGAAAGCACCGAAGCCAACACAATACAACAAGGAGTACAAAACACATAACCATTACGGCACGCAACCCGATTCCACCATATAATCAAGTTAATATCATAGCTCTCTCTTATTTCACCATATCAATCCTCCCTTATTTCACCTGTTGCGGCGTGCAACCTGATCCCACCATATAATCAGGGTAAATATCATATTCCTCCCTTATTTCACCATATCAATCCTCCCTTATTCCACATGTTGCAGCGTGCAACCCGATCCCCATATCAATAAATGTAATAAATTCCGCAACTCAATTCATAAGGAGCTCTACGAATAAGGAATATGAAAGCAAATCCATAAAGGAAATATCGTACCAAATCAAGAAGTACTACAATTTATACCAAGCAACAAGACAAGACGAACAACACAGTTAAAGGCTACAAGCAAGGCAATTAAGGCAAGTAGAATTAAATCACGGAAGCAAGGGAGAAACTAACATTTTAATACGAAAATAATGAATGAGAAGTAGCAAATTAAGACATAGGAAGCAATTAAGCATGTAACAGTTAAGACATGGAATAAAATAATTAATGAAATACGAAAAGCATGGAAACAAATATTTTGACGGTGTATATACACTCGTCACCTTGCATATGCGTCGTTACACATGTAATTCACATAGCACATAACTCAAGGGTCCATAATTCCCTCAAATCAAGGTTAGCCCCAACACTTACCTCGCTCAGAAAGTAAATCAAAGCTCTATCAGGGCCTTACCTCTAAAATCCGCCTCCAAACCAATCGAATCTAACCAAAATCGGCTCAATAACATCAAATAATGCTACAGAAATCAATTACAATACATAAAGTTAACATCTTTACAATTTTTCCAAAAAGTCAACCCCGATCTCGCTTGGTCAAAACTCGAGATTTGGACCAAAACTCGATTACCCATTCACTCCCGAGCCCGGTATGTAATTAATTTCGAAATCCGACCTCAATTTGAGGTCTAAATCCCAAATTTACAAGAATCCCTATTTATACCCAAATCGCTAATTTATTCCGTGAAAATCTTAGATTTGATGTTGAAAACTCATGATAAGTAATGACTAATTGAAAGAAAGTAAATTAAAGTCACTTACCAATTAATTTAGGAAGAAAATATCTTGGAAAAATCGCCTATATGGTGTTTAGGGTTGTGAGCTTGAAAGAAATGAACTTAATCCTATTTTTTTTCCTCTTTTACGAGTTGCAGATGTCGCAATTGTGATATCTTGTTCGCAAATCCGAGAAAGAGTCCGCAAATGCGAACTCTTCTCAGAAAGTCATTCATCGCAAATGCGATATTTTGGTAGCAAATGTGAACCCATGACCTCACAAATACGGACCATCCCTTCGCATATGCGAAGGTTGTCTAGGAACACGCTGAGTCGCAAATGGGATTCTGCCTTCTGTAAAGCGGCAAAAGCAAGTTCGCAAATGCGAGATTCCCCCAGTCAGCCCATGCTCGCAAATACGAAGCCTTGTTCGCAAGATCCAGGCTCGCAAATGCGAGCCAGATCTCGCAAATGTGTATGCTGCAGCAGAACACCAGTAACAGATGAGGCATCAGCTATTGTACTAAGTCCGAAATCACTCTGTAGTCTATCTGAAACTCACTCGAGCCCCTTGGGAGCCAAATAAAACATGCACACGGATGTAATAACACCATACGAATTCGTTCGCGCGATCAAAGTACCAAAATAACACCTAGAACTTTGATCGAACACCAAAATGAATGAAATTTTCAATGAAACTTAAAACATGCAATTTCCCAACCTGACATCCGAATCACGTCAAATCAGCTCCGTTTTGCACCAAATTTTGCAGACAAGTCACAACTACTGCAATGAACTTAAACCGAGTTCCGGAATCATAATCTGAACCCGATAGCAACAAAGTCAACTTATGGTCAAACGTAAGAATTCTTTAGCTTTTAAACTTCTAGTTTTCAACAAATTACATTAAATCAAGTTAGGGACTTCCGAATTTGATTTTGGCATACGCCCAAGTCCCAAATCACGATACGGACCCATCGGGACCGTCAAAACACTAATCTGGGTCCATTTGCTAAAAACGTTGACTGAAGTCAACCCAAATGAGTTTTAAGGCACGATTTATATGTTCATCAACTTTTCACATAAAACCTTCCGGAACAAGACACGGACTATGCACGCAAATCGATACAAGCTAAACGAAGCTATGCAAAGTCTCGAAACCCAAAAATAAAGGTTAAAACTAGAAATGGCCTATCGGGTCATCACAAGGAGTGACACAACAGGTTAAGAAGAGGTTTATATTGTTAGAAGAAAAGAAGTTTAAACTGAATTGTAATGGTCAAGTAAAATTCAAAACTCTAATACTATGGTTTGATCATGACACAACCCTTGAAATATCCTTTTAAAAAAATTATAAGAATTGTTCAATTTATTTGTGGTCTTTTTAATATCCTGTATGAAACTAAAAACCGCCACAAATTATGTATCAATATACGGGTTATCATGGAATGAAAGCGCTCCACCTGTAATAATAGGCCTTATGCAATCAGAATCCAGATTGTGAAAACAACAAGGTGGAAAACAAAACAATACAAAAAAGTAACTGCGTTTACACCCTCGTCGCATCCTCTAATTTCAAGCAATTACCCAGTATCAATTTATTTGTACATCAGTTTCTGCTTTCCATAATCTATTTCTTAGCAAAACCAAAAATTTCCATTTCCATACCAAATGAAATTTCTAACCTTGTCTTTGAGGCTATAGAATGACACAAATATGAATATCTTAAACAATGATTAACTTAACGGAAACGCTGTATTTCCAAATTACATAATACGTTGTCTCACATTATACTAACATCCCTTTCACTTCTATACAAATTTGCTCCCTGCACAACACCTGAAAACTTTGATCCAACTTGACGCAAAATAAGATTTTTATGAACACAAAAAATTAGTTAAACCTTGTGCTATTCCTCCTTCCCCACCATTTCTTTTTCATTTTATCGCTGGCTCCTTCATCACTCCCGAGTTTATTCAGAATCACCTTTGTTTCTCTCAATCTTGATCCGTAATCTTTCTTCCAAGCTTCAAACATCTGCTTCAACCTCCTTAGCTCACGATCTGGATTTAAGTTAGCCTCAACTTGACCTGATTTTACTTCCACCAAGAACTTAGCATCGTCACCAAATACTTGACTCCTCTGCTCAAACTCCTCAGCTAATCGGCTTATGACACTAAGACCTGCGCTCATTGGCCGTGCTCCATTGCTCTCTCGGGCCCTATGGTTGCTTCCCGTCTCCCAACTAGACTCTTTCTCATCGGTTGGATTGACGGACGCATCAGAGTTCCTCCTCGAATCATCAAGGGTTAAGCTCCTTTTTGCAATGGAAAGACTTGACTGCAGCGATCTCATTTGTTTCTGCCATATTTCTTCCATGGATTTCATCTTCAACTCATACTCTGACCAACGATTCTCATACTGCTGCAGTCTCTGGTGAAGTATGTCATTCTCCTCTTCTTTTTCTCGAAGAGCAGCTTCAGCTCTAAGGACTCGACGTTGTAACTCTGCCAGGAAAGAAGATTTCACAAGCACCTCTTCTGACTCATTACCCTATAGGAAGTTAATCAGGATAAGAAACCAATAGAAGAAAACGGGCAGCACGAGAACCGATCGCTGACTAAGATGAATGAGACGTTTTTGTCAATGAATCCAAAGTTAACTAACAAACTTGAATAAGCAGTGAATGAAATATAGTGCAAAACAAAGAGATGTCACAAAACGTTGTCATCCCAAATTTATAGCCACCCATGATTACCTTTCTGCCTCCAAATTGTAAGAGTCCAATGTCTCCTGAGCATCTTCTGACTAACCAGCCACGAATCACTGGAGAAGAAATTCAATGAGGTGAAAGAAAACTACAATATTAAGTTTCAAAACCTAGATAAAACCATGTCAAATCTATTGGATGAGCAAGTGAAAATATTGTTAAAACCATATAGTAAAACTTATCTCATTGACAAATAAGAGAAAGGAGCCAAAAACACTACAAAGCCCAGAAACTACAGCTATTTGTGCAAATCTATCTTACAGCCAATATCTGTCGTTTATCCAATCATGCAAAATACAATCATGTCTAAAATATTGAACTGGAGCTTTAGCAATTACCAGATTGTATCACAATTGATGCATCATGAATATTTCTGTAAGTTTTCCTTTTGGTCCTGCATTTTATCTGCTTTTGTATACACACAGCTGCTCTGTGTCTCTGTAGCAAGATTGCATATTCTTTTCTAGCTTTCTTACCACGTACAACTGAACAGAGAAAGCATGCAGGAATAGAGTTCCGTCATAAACCCTAAGAAAACAGATAAAACAGAGAAGGAAAATTTCAAAGTTCAATGAAAACCCACATGACTGAAGTGTAGCAATTCCTCTGCCCAATTGTTTGAGATGTCGGCGAGCTTGGTGACCTCTAAAACAACTTTGAACACGTAAAATGCCATGGAGAGTGCGATTTCTGGTATCTTCAAGAACCCCAACCTGAAAAGAGGTAATAAGAGAACAATGCATTTGGAGTTAATATATGGAACAAATGAAAGTATGCTCTTTAGTTTGGGGAAGAAATTATAATTATCTCAACCCATTTCTGTTGGCATGGTCTATAGTGGACATCTCAATAGAAGATGTGGATGATTGGAAAGCAAATGTTAGCATTGCAAAGGTTTATAATGGAAGGAGGAGCAAAGGAACAAAATTCCAGAAGCTTGCTTTACGCAATTGTCCAGTCGCTAAGATATTTAATAGTAATCCAATTATCGAAGTTACATAAGTTTAGATGATTTGTTTCAGTCATCCTTCTCGAGAATCTAATTTAGAAAGTAAAGTCAGAAACTTGACAGAAATGCCAGTACTCAATTACTAGCATGATAACTCAAGTACTTAACAGAAACGCCATGGAAGTTAGCACAAGTTTGCATATTTTAAATTTTTATTTACATTCATAAAGATCTAGCAAATGCTGTAACAAAAGAAGCAGCACATGGATACGTGTGTAAGTTGAAGATGATGAGAACACCAGATGCATTCAGCCTTAAGCTAGTTCTATTCCATGCTTTAGTTACCTTTGGAAGAAAGAAAGAACAGGCATTGGATTCCGGTGATCTACAATGCACTATCTACATATAATTCGCTAATCATTCCACATACTTATCTTCTCTTCTTTCTCTACAGCTTTAATTAGGGATTGTACAACTCACAAGTGAAAAATTCCTACAGCTCCATGCAAAATAAAATTGAACGAAAAAGAAATGAGGTAATGGACTTTGAAATTTGGGGGAATCTAGAAGAGAGAGCAAGGTAGTTCAACAGGGTATACGAGGCTTAATTGTACAATACATTATACTCAGAGGTAATGACACGTGCTGGCAGTAGCGTTACATCTAGATTCACAGCTGATAGATCAACATTAAATCTGACTGTATTGACAATTAAAAGCCCAGCAGAAGTGAAGTGCACACACGCAGGAGGGAAAAGAGGGGGGAAAATGAGAGCAGAAAGAGAAATTTGGTGGTCATAATAGTCTTTTCTCACCTGCCCAGTTCGGAAGAACAACTTTGTGAAGCCAACTTGGTACAAATCAGGCAGAATATTGAACTGATGTAATATTGCAACTGAGACACTGAGTGGATCTTGTGATGCAACATGGTCGAATAAAAGGAATCCATATCTGGTGCAGAATTCCATTGAAGTGAGTAAGAACTCGAGCATACCGACAAATGAACATAAAAAAAAAAAGCATTAGTGATAATAGTCCATCCTACCTTCTAGCAAACTTCTGATGGGACATTCTGGTAGGAAACCCAGATCTTGATATTCGAACTACTTCTAAGACACCACAACATCGTAACTGCTGCAATACAAGTCCCTGCTCATACTTTCCAGGAGACTGAAAATTGTTGGGCTTGATACAACGTACGAAATGTGGAGTCGTGGTCTCTAATCGTTGCATTAGTTGGAATAATTGTCCCTAACAGCAAAAGGAGAATCAAGTATCACACACACATAAGCTGAATCCCGATAATCATGNCCCCAAATTCTACGTCAATTGCTACAGTCAAACAAATAATCATTTTTTGTCATATCATTTTTTTTATAAAGAGGAATAATTTTTTGTGATATCATAAATTTAAACCACCAGTCCTCCAATAAGTTTATCCAGATTATATGATGGCTGAATATTAATCTTAAGTTTCAATAAATCAACCAAAAGAATTTTGTTAATCTAAATACTGACCGTAATGTATAAAGCATGCTTAGCAAAGCCTTCACTATATTTTGACTGTGATTTTACTTGTAGACCATATATAGGAATTTCCACTTTCTGCTTCTTAGATTATCATATATATGGCCTAAAAGCAAAGATCTATGCAGAGTCATAAGCAGGAAAAGCTTCATTTGACACAATTTTGATCAACTAGTTTTGGGGGAAGCCAAACTTGCTATAAATAACACGAGTCCCCCTGGAAAACATAAGAAAGGGTTCTTTTTCTTTCTGAAGATCGATGTATAAGATTCCTGTACCAATGCATTTCACTCCATTCATTAGAAAAATCCATTGAGTCTGCATCTATCCTTTTTCTTTTGTTTGAACCTTTATTAGTTTTCAGAAATAGGATTTGGCTCAGGATTGCCTATTTTTATTAATTCCAGGGTTTCTCTGAATTTGAAAGTGATCACTTAGTACATTGCCATACCAAAGCTTAATCCAATTATGTCTTTAGCATCTACCAATTTCTCCATATCCCCCTTTTTTTTTTTTTGACGGTACCATTTGGACCATATCAGCATGTTATTGGATGTCAAATAACCTGACTTTCAGAAGAAATGGAAACGGAAGTTTTATCTTTTCTTTTAGTTAGAAAAAAGTAGTTTCTACACGTAAAAATACCTTGAATTTGGTGGAAACGCTTAATTTTTGGGAATCTGCTCCACCAGATTTGTACAATGGGCCAACAACAGGCTTTTCAGATTGAGCAAGCATATTTGATGCAAACGTTTGAGGAAGGTGGTATTTGCAAGAAGATAGAAGCTGAATTGAATTGGAGTGCAGTAAATCACGATTCTTCTCAAGAAATCCAGTTGTATCATAAGTAACCTGGTAACAAAGGAATTATTACATTTCCCTGATAGGAATAAGGAAACAGCATAAACAAGCCATTCATGTCACTACATTAGATAGCCGGTGAAATGGGACAAAACAAGTAGGTCATAAATAAGCATACCTCCCCTGCATAATGGCATACTGTAAAAGCCTTCCCTCGTTCACCTCTGAAACAAAGATTAGAATTTAGATGCTGCTTGAGTTTGTTGGCAAATGACATGTCTGTGCCATTAGGAAAGGTGGACTCCTCGTCTAACAGAGATAACAAACCCAGTGGTTTCTGAATAAAAGAGAAAAGAGAAGTTTCAGTATGCTAAACCAGATATATACTTTAAGAAACACTAGACATGGAAGACCTCCATTGTGGCGATTTGGTTCCTCTATCAGCATAATTCACTTACTACATATTTCAGGCTAATGTAATACCAGAACAAGACATAGGGAAAAACATGCTTTTAACGAACGTGACCACATATGTTTTATGAGAGCCATGAATACATAAACTCCTAAAATTAACTAAAGAAAAAGTGAAAGCAAACAATATAAATGGATAGGACTGAGTTATATTTATTTAAGAGACTAAACAAACAAACCTTCTCAAACAGATTTAGACAATCTTGGTTGTCGTCAAAATCAACTTTTGTCCAATCAATGCCATCTTGAATATACTCCTGGAAAGACAGTCAGCTGTTAATGAAGAGTAAAATATGGTAATATACAAATAAAACAAACTAAAGCTCCTGGAAGTATCCTTTAAGTTGCCTAATTGGCAAATGTAGTGGTCATGCATGTAGAGTAAAAACTGCTGCCACCTAATTCTCCGGTAGATTATCAACCAATATTTATAGCCTGTTTGGCCAAGCTTCTAAAATCAACTTATTTTGAAAAGTACTTTTTTCAAAAGTACTTTGGTGATAAGCAGTTTGTGTTTGGCTAATTAATTTGAAAAACACTTTTGAGCAGTAATTAGTGTTTTGCCAAGCTTTTAAAAACTGCTTCTAACGGTATTTTTCTCAAAAGTTCTTCTCAGAAAAGTGCTTTTGGAGATGAGCTACCTTTTGTTTTTGCTTCTCAAGATAGGAGATTGCTCACCTCAGTAAGAGAAATCAAATTGAGAAATGGAATAATATGATAGGGATACGGTTTGAAATTGAGCACTCATTTTGAAAAGAAAAAAAAAAAGAACAAGTCAGCATCAAACTACAGCTATGTCCATCCTACCCTTTACACGACAGAAACTACAAAATCGTCAGGGTCCAAGGAAATGAGGTGGGAAGAATTAAAAAACTTGGGCTTCTTTTTGAAATCTCTTTTAGACAGGGTGAGGAAATGCTGAAAGCTTGGTCATGAACATTGCATAAGATGGTAGACCGGAAGTAACATTGTCAAAGCCAAAACAAAGAAGAGCAACATGAGACTGATATAAAGATAGCAACTTCTAAGACCCAGAAAACAGATGGCGAGATTCGAGGGGCCAGAGAGTTTTCGCCAACTTAAACATGCTACTTGGCATTATACTTTCAATGTTTTCAAATTAACAACAACAAACTAAGTGTAATCCCACAAGTGGAGTCTGGGGAAGGTAATGTGTACTGAAACCTTTAGACTCTAGGGTTTGCCTCTAAACCTCTAACCTCGCATTAACACCGCCTCACGTCTCGTCAATCATTACAATGTCATCTGCAAATAACATGTACCATGGCACCTCCCCTTGAATGTGACGCGTCAGTGCGACTATAGCCAGGGCAAATAAAAACGGGCTGAGAGCTTATCCCTCGTGCAAGCCCATCACAACTGGAAGGTGTTCTGAGTCTCCTACCACTGTTCTCACATGGGTCTTAGCTCCATTATACAAAGCCCTTAATCGCCCTAATATATGTAACAGATATACCTCTAGCCTCCAAACATCTCCACAGGACTTGTGGACCTCCCTCGGGACTTTATCGTAAGCCTTTTCTAAGTCAATGACACCATATGTAAGTCCCTCCTCCTCTCCCTGTACTGCTCCACCGATCTCCTAACAAGGTGAATGGATTTCATAGATGAACACCCTGTCATGAATTCCGAATTGGTTCTCGGAAATAGACACACTCCTCTTCACCCTCAACTCCACCACCCTCTCCCAGACTTTTATAGTATGACTTAGTAGCTTGATACCTCTATAGTTATTGCAATTTTTCATATCACCCTTGTTCTTGTACAAAGGGATTATCGTACTCCACTTTCATTCTTCGAGCATATTCTTCTTCCTAAAAATGACATTAAACAGCCCAATGAGCCACTCCAAGCCTGCCCTACCTGCATTCTTCCAAAATTCCATCGGAATTTAATCTGGCCTGGTCGCTCTTCCCCTGCTCATCTTACGCATAACCCCCTTGACCTTCTTACTTTTTATACGCCTACAATACCCAAAGTCTTGACGACTCTCGCATCGTTCCAAATCACCCAGCACATTGTTCCTGTCCCCTCTGCCATCTTCGTCGAATATGTACCTCTTCCATCAAAATTGTCTTCCTTGTCTTTGATGCACTCAGTTGGTCCAGGTCATGGGCCTTCTTTTTCTCTCACCCTAGCTAGCATGTACAGCTTCTTGTCCTCCACCTTTGCCCCCAAGTTCTTCGTACGCACTACCAAATGCTGCAGGCTTAGACGCCGTAACCACTAACTTCGCCTCCTTCTTAACCTTCTTATACCACCCCCTACTCGTCCTCTTCTCCTCCTCGTCTATGGAATGTTTTCAAAATAAATGAATTTGGTTTACCCACTCTTATTTTAAAGAGGTGTGTTAAAAAATTTCTTTTTTACAAAGGTCTGAGTATTAAGTGTCAATAAAAAGGATGAAATAAGTTCTTGTGTAAGATATCATCCAACATTAGACAAATATCATGTCTTGTATCTAACACCTATAATAGGTGAGACTTGTATTCATCAACTCATAAAGTCTTTGATAAATTTCTTCCCTAATCTTATTTTCTCACACCCTTCTTCAGATAATTAAGATTCACAATCTCTAATTATGCAAAACAACAGTAGAACTAAAGCTTCCTCCTGCAAAGTGATAAAAAGATAAAAGAGGAAGATGGATGAAATCAAACCACCTTCACACTGTTCACCTATTCAAGATACCTAGGCGAGTAAAGTCTACTATACTTGGTATTCAAAATCAAAAAAAACATGAAGAAAAAGATCCCTACTCCACAGCCAATATCAATAAAGATTATGCTGTTTAAAATTGAAAATAAACTTCTTTCCCATCATTTTGTAAAACTCAATTAGCTTAACTTTGCCCAAGTGAATTACCATCTTTCATTCTGTCCACTAACAGAAAGCTGCTACTGAAACGCCTCTTAATGGACGGAATAGAGGACAGATATTTTAATAATTAGGAAGCAGTCTCTTCTTCTTTTTTTTTTGGCAAGGACAGTCCCTTTGTAATTATGGGTGACTTCACAATTTTAGTGAAGTCTTATATCAATATATAACTATGTTACCTTTTTCATAAAAAAAATAATTAGGAAGCAGCACCATTGTGGAAGAGAAAAAGGATTTCTTGGTATGACTTCTGAGAGGCTGGTTCGTTCTCAGTCAGGCTTATATTCGTGCCTTAATTTCTATTCACTCTGTCACGTTGCTGACGTAATTCCTCTTGGGACATTTATTAAAAAAGAAGTTGAAAATGTGCATCATGTTAATTAAAAAAGAAATCTGTTGTCACCGCCTGCTTAGAAAGTGGAAGTGGAACTAAAAAGCAGTGTTTATTGAAAGTATTTAGATGTTTGAAAAATAGTTTTAAATGCTTACCATACATGGCACTGGATTCTAAATTGGTACTACATGGTCTCAGGCTATAAAAATAAGTATAGTTTATGAAACTATTTTATCTAATAACTCACCATATGAAGTCTCACCATATGAAGTCTCACATGTCAAAATAGGCATATACACTATGTTCAGAGCAATGGAAATATCTCTAGCATATGATAATGGCGAACATTAGGAAATCCACCTTATCCAACCAAAGCTAACAGAACCCCATCCCTACTCCACTTTCCCCCACCTTTCTCCCAACTTAAGCTTAAATGGCATCCACAGTTATAAGTCTTAGGTACAAACCTAACAAAAACAAAGAATTCAAGAAATCTGCAATCTCTAGTAATTTTGACATTAAGTCAAAGCTATGGCTACCGCAGAACCTTCTCTTTTTCCCACTAATTAGGCCGAGAGTTCGGGGATGCTACATGTTCTCCGTTGTTCTTACACATTTTTTACCCTGAAACAAAAGCCTTTGCATTCTATCCATGGTTGCACAGATTCAATCAGTATCATTGAGCAGGAGGAAGAAAACAAACAAAGACATGACCAAAGTGAAGATACCATATTTAACAGGTATCAAGAGCTAGAAAGCCTGAAAGTCAGGCGCAAATATATTCAACCAATGCATCAGTTTCTAATAGGATTAAGCAAAGGGATCATCACCTCTTGTTCCAATTTGAACAAGTGACGGTTAAAGTGTTGTTGCAACCTCTCATTGGCATAATTAATGCAGAACTGCTCAAAGCTATTCCTCTGGGAAGGAAATCAAGGTCAACATAATTAGAAAATAAAATAAACATGAATGAATAAGGCATTACAAAACCACAATACCTCGAATGATTCAAAACCATAGATATCAAGAATGCTGATAGATCTTCCAGTTCGACGTTTGCCGACTGCAAGTGACTTATTTATTTGTTCAACGAGCCAGTCAAATAGACAAGAATAGATTGATTTTGCCAATGCATCTCTTGTGTCAGTAGCCTAACAAATAGAGAGAACGATCAGTTATTCTTCAAGGACTTCTTAAATGGTCCATTGGTCAAACGTAACTAACAAGCTTTCAGTATTGCCACATACTAAATCATTACCTGAGATAGTGTTAGCTTTTGGACAATATCATCATTTCTTACTCTCATTTTTCGAGTTGATAAAGCTAGCTTTAGCTCTTCCACACCACACCCGATTAAAGTTGAAACGGTTGTTAGGCCTACAGAATTAGACATCAAATAATAACATCAAAGAGTCAACAACAAAGCATGAAAACAATGTAGTTTCTAGGGAAACTAGTCAGTTTTAACTGTAGAAAATAAGAAGATTCTCCTAACATATTTTAGTTTGATATACAATATAAATCAACGTCTTAATCTAAAATTAGTTGGAGCTACATGAAACTTCTTTAGCCATTCTACTCTAATTATGCCACTAGTTGTTAGGCCTGCCCTACATACAAAGCTTTTAATTAGTCTAGAAAGACTCCTAAATGTCAGACCTAATGCAAGTGTAACAACAACTAAATAAGTCACTGATTGGCATCGCTAGTACAAATCCTTTGTCAAGTTACAGGTCCCACACAGGTATAAAAGAACACATCAAAAATCGGGTAATGTGCAAATCCACTTATTGTGTTCTTGGAGGGACACTAAGTTTCTTTAACATGATATCAGAACCAACTATTTGGTAAGCCATTCTCATACTCATGAGTCAGCATTCAAATCCATGTGCAAACCCATGAACCGATTCCACAAGTAGAAGGTTGAGTTATATAGTATTCAACACCGGGTGTAAAAAGGCACCAATGAGGTAAAGGTAATGGACCATTCCACCAAAAGGCTTAAGGTTTTGGGTCAAATGTACAGATTCTTTATTTTTCTTTCATTGTGCTATATTCTTAACTAGCCGGATTGATCCCGCCAGATTGTAGATCAATGAGCTCTCCTCTATACTCCATATCCATTTATTATGGTGAATTATCAATTCATCATAATTTGATATTCTTTAAGCTAGTTTCCAACCTACTGCAGCCCTCCTCTTTTTACTAACTTGGAACTGGATATTCTCTGCAATTGGTTGTCCAGATAGATGTTGAAAACTAGTGTTTGATGTAAGTTGAGGAAGGCGGTAGTAAATAATGCCTTTTCTTTAGGACTCTGAAGTGGTTAAGTAAAGTCTAGAATTTGGTATAATATCACATGGCTACATAATATCAAAAGAGCATGTTATGTGACATTGCTTTATCAAATTATTGAACTTTTCCTATATGTCCCATAGTTAACTATAAAATTCAATTGAGTCAACCAAAGTCTTATATATCAAAGAGAGGAAAGGAAGGTGTCCAACTGAGAGTAAGAAATAGCAACAGAAGGAAATCGGTTGCAACCTAGTCCTAACAGACATCATCAAAAAAAGGAGAAATAAACTACTGCCTACTAGGAGTTGGAAGGGCCACAAATAGCTGAAGTGATTATCTTTTCACTTTCAATATTACCTTCATCCACAACTGGTTCAGCATGGTTTTCATTGTCCACAGATGTAAAAGAGATATTTCCAAGCCATAGCACTGCAGCTAGCATCGAAAAAACACTCTCTTGATCCTCCTTGCTGATATGAACAACATCGAGTGCTTCCTAAAACAATACACCATATTTAACTTCACGAGTTTTAAGAAACAAACAAGATCCAAAGTCAAATAGCCTAAAGAAAAAAGGTGAAATTATTTTTTCGCGGAATAAGGATCAAACTTGAGAGCAAGACGAGAAGAATAGTACCATTACAGTACGAAATTGTTCAGCATCATCAACCCCAGAAATTGAGTAGCAATTGCTTTGTCTCAGGTAGTTATACTCACTTACATCCTTCAAATTTAATTTCTCTGCAGATGAGGTACAAAGAGATAAGGAAAAAGATCTAAGTGTCCGACAAATATAGTAATAACTTGTAATTCCAAATCAAAGTACTCATATTTAAGTTATATTAAGCATAGCAACGATCAGCAAAAACTATAAATCAAACACATATTATCATTCAGTCCAACTTCCATTTTTGTTGTATTATAGTTTGCTACATGCAATTCTCGTCCACAACCTCTCACATATTGATATGAAGCTGCATTAGCATTAGCATGTGCTAAACTTCGATCCTCATTCAAGTACATACAGATTTTGCAGGAAAAGGCCGTAAGGAGGACCGGGAAACCGAAATAAAGAGTATCAATCTGACATCATCCAGACAAGCAGTACTCACCCATCGCCCTTCCCAAATCTGCTTAACAAGTTCTTGTATATCCACCTCAAGTTTAGTCTCCTGAAAACAGATAATATCTGCGTTCCAGAGTTGAACTGAACTCTTTACTATCCTTCTTTTAGCCAAATTGGAGGGGGCATTATGATGTTCTGGGATTGTAGAATCTGGAAAGCGGAAGTCGTTCAAATTGGAGCCTATACACTCATGCAAATTTGAGGCACTCTTGCAGAACTTTGAATGTCACATAACAGGGGTGTATGCCCCAAACTGTATTATTGAGAGGAGGAAAGTTTGGTGGGAGATAGGAGCTGTGAGGGGTTTGATGGAGGGCCCATGGGCTGTTTGTGGTGATTTTAACGTTACCAGATTTCCTTCTGAGAAAAGGAACTGCCGTAGGAGATCCAAAGCTATGATAGAATTTTCAGATTTTATAGATGATATGAATCTGATTGATCTCCCACTAGAAGGAGGTGTTTACACCTGGTTCAAAGGGGACAATCAAATAATCTCCTCCAGAATTGATAGAATGACACTTTCAGGAACATCAAGCAATCCCTCCTCCAACGACTAATCTCAGACCATGTTCCTGTGTCTTTACAATGTGGTTCTTGGGAGTACACCAAGTCATACTTCAAGTTTGACAACTGGTGGCTGAACACAGAAGGGTTCATAGATAGAATCAAAGAATGGTGGACATCTTTTGAATTTTCAGGGAGGCCAGATTTCATCTTAGCTTGTAAATGAAAGCACTCAAAGGCAAGCTGAAGGAATGGAGTAGAAGTAGCCAAGGGAATTTGGGATTTGGGATTGGAAAAGACCAACCTGCTAAATCAATTAGCAATGTTGGACTCTACTCTGAAATATAGAGCCCTAACAGAAGATGAATCAGTGAAGGAGGCCTCTCTCCTCATGGAATATGAGGAACACCGAAAAAAGAAGAAATTGCATGGAGGCAGAGATCTAGAGCTCTTTGGCTCAAGGAGGGGAACAGGAACACAAGTTTCTTCCATAAAACCGCTAATGCACATAAGAGAAGCAATAACATTGATCAGTTAGTGATTCAGGAAGAAACAATTGTAGAGCCACAAAGAATCAAGGCTGAGATCATTGACTTTTATAAAGAGTTATATACAGAGAATGAAGAGTGGAGACATGTGCGCAACTATGATATATGTCCTAAAATATCTGAAGAAGAAAAGGAGTTCTTACAAAGAAGCTTTGATGAAGAAGAGGTGTTGGAGTGTTTGAAGATGTGCGCAGTGGACAAGGCTCCTGGACCTGATGGTTATACAATGGGTTTTTTCATCAAGTGTTGGGATGTATTGAAGCAGGAGATTATGGAGGTTTTCCACAATTTTCACTCCCACGAAATCTTTGAAAAAAGTTTTAATGCATCATATATAGCCCTGATTCCCAAGAAGGTGGGTACAAAGGAACTAAGAGACTTCAGGCCTATAAGCTTGATAGGCAGTGTATATAAGCTAATTTCAAAAGTTTTGACATAGAGGCTTAAAGGAGTGATAGAGAAATTGGTGGATTCACAACATATGGCTTTCATCAAAGGAAGGCAAATAATGGATGTCGTTCTGATTGCCAATGAAGCTGTGGATTCAAGAACTAAACAGAAAAAGGCAGGAATTCTTTGTAAACTAGACATCGAAAAAGCATATGATCATGTAAATTGGAATTTCTTGAATGGATCAACTGGGTGAAATATTGTATCTCGACTGTCAGATTTTCAGTCCTCGTAAATGGATCTCCTCAAAGGTTTTTTCCCTGCCCATAGAGGTTTAAGGCAGGGTGATCCTTTATCTCCCTCTCTCTTCATAATAGTCATGGAAGGCCTGAATAACATGGTTAAAATAGCAAAAAGCAATGGGTGGATCAAAGGGTTTGAGGTAGCTAGAAGTGGAAACAATAGTCTGGAGATCACACACCTTCAATATGCTGGTGACACATTAATTTTCTGCGACACAGAAAAGGAGCAGCTGAGGTTTCTAAGAGTTATTCTAGCACTATTTGAAGGGATTTTAGGACTTCATGTTAATTGGAAAAAGAGCCATCTTTACCCAACAAATGAAGTACCTGATATGGAACAATTGGCACTAATCTTGGGAGGTGAAGTAGAAACTCTACCTACTGTCTATCTTGGCATGCCTTTGGGTGCCAAACTAAAATCCAAAGAGATATGGAACAATGTTATTGAAAAGTGTGAGAAGAAGCTGTCCAGATGGAAATCCCAGTACCTATCAATGGGAGGAAGACTCACCCCCATCAACTCAGTTTTAGATGCACTCCCAACATATATGATGTCACTCTTTCCTATTCCTGCAGGAGTCATACAGAGATTGGACAAACTAAGAACCTTTTTGTGGCAAGGGTGTTCATAAAAACCCGAAAAATCAAACCAAACCAAAAACCGAACCAAACCGACCAAAAAAACCGATACTTTTTAGGTTTGGTTTGGTTTTGGTTTTGAATTTTAAAAACCGATCAAATTTTGTTTGATTTTGGTTTTAATCAAAAAATAACCGAAAAACCCGAACCAAACCGACTATAGAAGTAGCTATTTAAATTTATTATTACACTTATATATATATGTATATTTTTATATAATGTTTCTTAAACTTTATGGTACATATTAGTCGTTTATATTTTTAGTCTACTTTTTTGCTATTATAATAATAATCTAATTCTTTGCCTTTACATTCTAGTTTGGTTGGTAGTTTTCTTTTGCTAAGTACAAGAATTTAGTTCATATTAAAAATAATCGATTTTTAATTTTCATCACTATTTGATTCAATTATCATCAATATATCTTGGTAAATGATAGATTTCTCATAGAGCAATTGGTTTGATAGTATTATGTTGAAAATGTAAGTCTTCGGAATATGTGTTTGGTAGTGTATTTCTCATATTTAAGAAAAAAATCAATAAATAACTGAAAAAACCGAAAAACCTTATAAAAACCGAAAAACCGATAAAAACCGAATCGATAAAAAACCGACTTACTTGGTTTGATTTCTTTTTAGGAAAAAATCGATCCAAACTGAACCATGAACACCCCTTAGTGGCAAGGCAACAGAGAAAAAAGGGTTTTTCACTTAGTCAAGTGGAAATCTCTTATAATTGGCAGAGCTCACAGTGGATTAGGCATCAGGAATTTGAAAGATCATAGCAAGGCTCTCAAGATGAAATGGTTATGGAGATATTCTCAAGAACCCCAAACCTTATGGGGTAATGTGGTCAAAGCCAAATATGGTGAGGAAGACAAGTGGATAACAAAGGAAGTAAATACAGCATATGGAGTTAGCTTATGGAGATCCATCAGGTCACTCTGACCTACTCTAAAGAACCACTCATCCATCAAAGTGCAAGATGGCAATAAAACCTCCTTCTGGAAAGATAACTGGCTGGGAGATGGATGCTTAAAGGACCTCTTCCCTGATATGTATGTTCTGGAACAACATCAACAAAACACAGTAGCTTAAATGTGGTCCCCCAAGGATGGACACTTGTTTTTAGAAGAAGTTTGAATGATTGGGAGGTGGCCAGAATGAATGACTTCTACAAACATCTGGAAAGATTTATAGGTTTACAACCTATGTACTGATTTTATTATAATATACAATATGTTACCATCTCAAAAAGAAACAATGCAGAATTTAACTGAATTGGTCGAAAGTTTGCTGATTCCAAAATCAGCCACCAAACCCGCCATAATGCCTACAACCTCCACCACCACCAAGATACAACATACCAGCTATAGTATGGTGCATTCAGCTCAGGTGAACTATCTTCCCTTGAGATATTTGGAGATAATCCATCTGTAGTTAACGGTTTCTATGACAGTTACTTTAGAACATGAAGTGCCAACCAAAAATAGGGACCAAACAGAGAACAGCGCATCTTATACGCAAAACATCTAGAGCAGGTGCATTGACAGATCAAACGATGAAATTCTCACCCTCCTACAGATTTATCATTCATACCTTTGAGAGCCCCTGGAGCTCCTGCGCAGAGCTGATAAAATATATGATATGACCTTTCTCCCTCACTGCATTGAACCACTCTGGACTGTTCCACAAAACTTATAATTGAGTTTGCATTACAGAAAAATAAAATACATTTTGCTGACGATCAAGGCAATTGGAAGGAAAAGTACCTTTTCAAGTAAAACTGTGAAGATCAAGAAACCACATCAGCAGTCAAAGGAAAAGTACAAATATATGTCAGCCACTAGATTTTACTTTCATGTCAAAATTTCATTTTAATGAACTCATACAGGATGCTATTCTTACATGTTTGAATATTAGCCCCTGATATTTTTCCAGTCTCACTAAAGTGAATCTCAATAAGTTTCCCCTGTCAAAAATTTAACAATTCCTTAAATGCAAGGAAAAGAAATCTTGAAAAATAATTACTAAGTCAAATCCAGGTTAGTAACAAGAAAATCACTTACAAATCGACTTGAGTTGTCATTTCTTAAAGTTTTAGCATTACCAAAGGCTTCTAAAATCGGATTCGTTTTCAGAATCTCATCCTCTATTCCACTACCACCTCCAAGGGCAGCCAAGTATTGCATGGCTATTTTTGCTGTTTCAGTTTTGCCAGCTCCGCTTTCCCCACTGGGCATGAACAAACCAAGGATTATTATAGTATACAGATTATCTAAGATGGCTTGATACAATAAAAAACTACTACCGAAATTCTTAAAAGTCAAGATATAAAACATGCGTTACAGGAAATCAAAGAGGATCATCTGTAATAATATCATTTGCAATAATCAGACAGTATTGTAGGTATAACTACTAGTCGGAGTATTGATCAGGTAATAATTGGAAAAGATGCCAAAACAAAAGAATGTACGTCAGATCTTTCTATAACAACATCATGATATAACAACCATTCACTATAAAAGCCAAGCTTTTTATGGAACCAATTTTCATGCTATGTTATAATATATGTTCTCTATAATAGCATTTCAATATAACAACCAAAAAAATCCGGAACAAATAAGATTGTTATTGTTAGATAGTTATGTGTAAATAGTCCTAGTCCTATATGTAGTAGGAGTAAAATATGTCCTAGTCCCTTATGTAGTAGGAGTAGAATAAGTCTCAGTCTCATATGTAGTAGGAGTAGAATATGTATTATATATAGGGCTCATTGTATCATTGTTAATAATAGATTTTTCTCCCGTGCATTCTCACATGGTATCAGAGCTTCAGTGAGAAAATTATCGGTGTAAGTCATTCCGGCAATATTCGGGAAGAAAAATCTCATCGATGTGCAATTTTCCGGCAACTTCGTCTTGTTCCCCGGGTTCATCACTGTTAAGTGGTACTGTGTATATACCAGTACCACCATCAGATCTGAAACTCTTGTGCGACCAAACCTCATAAATTCTAATCCTATCGAATTAGAAAAGTCAGTCATTGTACGTCTCCGGTTGACGACTCAAAATTAATTTGCGTTATCTCCTCATCGGTAAGTGTTGTGGGAAAACCAATACTACCATCTTACTCGAAAAAGTCAAGCGACAAAACCCTAGTCAATTGCTCCGGTAGAAAGTCCCTCACGCACCTCTACATGCCGCCAGAACTAGGGTTCCGGCAAGCTGCAATAACTTTTCCGACGTGTGTGAGCCATTCCAGCCACTTTCTGGCAAAACTTCTTAAGGACAACTTACTCGTCCAGTGATTCCGAGCCTACCCATATAAATTACATCAAATTCTGACAACTCCTATTTTTTCCGGCGTGAACAATGCACTTTTCTGGCGTGAACAGTAATTTTCAGAAAAATTTCTGTTTTCTGGTGGTGTTTTAGAACCTATTTTGTAATTTTTCCGGCGGCCTTTCAGCCAACTTCTGCTTATCAGCAATCACTTGATTTTGTTGCTCAGGGGAAGTCTAGCGGCCTTGTATGTCGAATGATTCGCTTGCAGATATTTTTACAAAGTCACCCATTGGTCCTCGTATTAGTTACATATGTAACAAGCTCAGTACATATAATTTGTATGCACCGACTTGAGGGGGAGTGTTAGATAGTTATGTGTAAATAGTCCTAGTCCTATATGTAGCAGGAGTAAAATATGTCCTAGTCCTTTTCTCCCGTACATTCTCGCAGTGATAGAGAGGTTTTACTGTATATTATTCTAACTCCACTCCAGCTTGCAGGAATATGCACATTAGAAAATGTCAAACAGCCTAAACAGTAAGAATGCATGCCTTCATGAAAGGCACTACGCGAGAATACCAAAACAAACCAGAAATCATTGACTTTTGGTAGCATACAACTATCAATCTGCTGCCCGTCAGAGTTGTCAAAGGTGAAAAGCGTTAACCAGTGCTCAGGTCTATCAACGTTTTACGCGCAAAGCACAATTAAAGTGTGGGCTTTAGTTAAAAAAGGCGCAACAAAGAAAAAAGTAAAAAAATATATATGTAACGCAAGAAAAAAGTAACTTCATTCATAATGATTTCCTTAACAATAAATACATCTTTTTGCCAATCATATTAATTATTTATCTCTCCTATTCTATCTGTTAAGTAGTTAGTCAAGTATAGTGTCCCACATCGGGAAGTAAATACCTATTATTATGTAATCACTGTATATAAATAGGATTGTACAACACTTTAATTAAGCAATAATATTATTCTCCTGTGCTTTCTCACATGGTTTCTCACATGGTATCAGAGCATTAGTGAGTAAAGATCGTTGTGCGTCATTCCAGCGACATCCGGAAAGAAATAACTCAATCACCGTGCAATTTTCCAGTGACCTAAGTGATTGATTTGTGTCATCTTAGGTTTGGTGAGGGTTGTGCACAAACCAACACCACCATTAGACTAAGAAACCTCCGGCGACCAAACCCCAAAAAGATTCTCCGGCAACAGACGTTCCATGCGCCTCCCAGATCTGAAATTCCGCCGGCGCGTCTGTCCCCACGTGCCGGTGCGTGCGTGCTTCTCCGGCCAATTTTTGGCCAAGCTTCTTCAGGACAGCCTGGTCGCACACAATTCCGAGTCCAGCAGTGCTATTCCCGACATACTCCGACAACTTTGGAATTTTCCGGCGAGCTACAGTGTTTCCCGGCGTGAACAGTGATTTCCGGCGTAAATAGTGCTCCTTCTCTCTCTGCTGTGAACTGGGAAGATATATCTCAAGTTTTCAAGAAGTTACTGATTTTTCACTATTTCAAGTTAACCCTACCAATTTTAGTCAAGAATTTGAGAAATTAATTGTAGCGACATGGGATCCAATACTATGAATAGTTGGATGGTTTCTCTACTGGATTATATTTAGTTTCTTCGGTATAAAGCTTGTAAAAAGACATTTTCCGAGACAGATTTTCAAACGTGTAATAGCATGACTTGTGTCTCCTAATCTTCATCCTCCGATTCTTGGATCATTGATTCAGGTGCATCCGAACATATTTTTGGTAACAAATCTCTTTTCACTAGTATTTCGTGTTCTCAATCTCCTCCAACAGTCACAATGGCCAATGGGTCTCAATCCATGGCATCTGCAATAGGTCAAGCAAGCCCACTTACTTCCTTACCTTTAGATTCAATTCTTTATGTTCCCGGTAGTCCTTTTAATCTCATAGTCGTTAGTCGCTTAGCCAAATCACTTAAATATGCTTTTTTATTTCTTGATGACCTTGTGTTTATACAGGAACGTAGTACGGGGCGGATCATTGGTACCGGACGTGAATCAAATGGATTTTATTACCTTATCCCTGCAAAATCACATGTTGTCTTCCTTCAAGAACTTGTCTTGTTACCGATTCACTATATTTATTACATAAACAGTAGGGACATCCCAGTTTGTCAAAACTTCAAAAAATGGTACTTGGTTTATCTCACTTGTCCACTTTAGAGTGTGAGTCATGTTAGCTCGGTAAGCATACCCGCTCCCGTTTCCCCCGGCGTCTTGATAATCGAGCAGAGTCACCTTTCACTTTAGTCCATTCGGATGTTTGGGGTCCAAGTCGGGTCAGTTCTACCTTAGGATTCCGCTATTTGTCAGTTTCATTGATGATTATTCCAAGTGCACTGGGATATTTTTGATGAAAAATCGATCTGAGTTGTTCTCTATTTTCCAGACCTTACATGCTGAAATTCAAAATTAATTTGGGGTTTCCATCTGCACATTTCGTAGTGATAATGCCCTAGAGTATTTGTCTTCTCCATTTCAGCAGTTTATGAACTCCCATGGGATTATTCATCAAACATCTTGTCCGTACACATCCCAACAAAATGGGGTAGCTGAAAGAAAGAATAGACATCTTATTGAAACTGCTCGTACCCTACTCATACAATCTCATGTTCCGCTGCGTTTTTGGGGGGATGCAGTTCTTACATCTTGCTATCTTATTAATCGTATGCCATCTTCAGCTATCCAGAATCAAGTTCCATTCTCTGTCCTATTTCCCCATTTACCTTTGTTCTCTTTTCCACCTCGTGTCTTTGGTAGCACGTGTTTTGTTCATGACCTTACTCCAGGAAAAGATAAGTTAGCTCCTCGTGCTCTTAAGTGCATATTTTTGGGTTACTCGAGAATGCAAAAGGGATATCGATGTTATTCTCCTGACCTCCAGCGGTTTCTTATGTCTACTGATGTTACCTTCTTTGAAACCCAATCATACTTCACAGGTCCAGTTAATCACTTAGATATTTCTGAGGTGCTACCAATTCCATCTTTTGGAGATTCAGTCACTATCTCCCATTCATCTTCCTCCATAGCTCCAGTTGCAGCTCCACCACCTATAGCTCCAGTTGCAGCTCCACCACCTATAGCTCCAGTGCCACCACCTAGTCCAGTTCAACCTTCTACAGCTCCACCACTCCTGACTTATCATCGTCGTCCGCATCCAACATCAGGCCCAGTTGATTCACGTCCTGCCCTTGACCCTGCTAATACTGCGGACTTGTCTACTCTTGATCAACCGATTGCACTACGAAAAGGTATACGGTCCCATTGTGCATTTGTGTCATCTTTGTCCTATGTTTCCATCCCTAAGTCTACAGGTGAAGCACTGTCTCATCCCGAGTGGCGACAGGCTATGATTGACGAGATGTCTGCTTTACATATGAGTGGTGCCTGGGAGCTTGTTCCTCTTCCTTCGGGTAAATCGACTGTTGGTTGTCGTTGGGTGTATCAGTGTTTTTGAGAGCGAGAAGCGCAAAAAAGCGACAGGGGCTCCCCTCGCTTCAAAAGCGAAGCGCACGCTTCATTGAAGTGAAGCGCAATTCTTAAAAAACATAATGTAAACCATAGGACAAGCAAAGTCACATAAAAATTAACTTTATAAACTGAAATACACATAAAAATTAATAAATAAAGGCTAAAATACTAATCAAATAAACTGAAATATAATATATATACAATAATTAACTTTATAAAGTGAAATACACATACAAATTAATTAATAAAGGCTAAATACCAAATAAGTAGAAAAAAAGGAGAAAAATTTAGCTATGAGCAGGTGCCTCTGGACGGGAACAAGATGAAGAAAGAAGAAAAAGAAAATGAGAAGAAGAAAGGAGAAGAAAGAAGAAAGAAGAAAAATTACCTGGAGCTTCTTTGTTGAAGTCTTGAACCCTAGCAGCAATTGATTTTGAGAGAAATGGTCTTTACTTAGGTTACGCTCTGTTTTGTATAATAAAAAAATAGACCCAAACTTTTTTCTTCTTAAAACTGACCCCTCCACCACAAAAGCGAGCGCTTTGTCGCTTCTCGCTTCGCGATCGCTTCGCGCTTCTTCTACTGAAGCGAGCGCTTCGTGTGGTCACCTCACCTCATGCATGGAAAAGCGGCAAGGCATCGCTTCGCATCGCTTCTCGCTTTAAGCGATCGCTTCGTCGCTTTTTAAAACATTGGGGTGTATGCAGTCAAAGTTGGTCCAGATGGCCAAGTTGATCGACTTAAGGCTCGTCTTGTTGCCAAAGGGTATACTCAGATATTTGATCTCGATTACAGTGATACTTTCTCTCCCGTGGCTAAAATAGCATCAGTCCGCCTTTTTATATCCATGGTTGTTGTTCGCCATTGGCCTCTCTATCAGTTGCACATTAAGAATGCTTTTCTTCACGGTGACCTTGAGGATGAGGTTTATATGGAGCAACCACCTGGTTTTGTTGCTCAGGGGTCTAGTGGCCTTGTATGTCGGTTGTGCCGGTCCCTCTATGGTCTAAAGCAGTCTCTTCGAGCCTGGTTTGGTAAGTTCAGCACAGTTATTCAGGAGTTTGGCATGACTCGTAGTGAAGCTGATCACTCTGTATTTTATCGACATTCTACTTCAAATCTCTGTATTTATCTGGTCGTTTATGTTGACGAAATTGTTATTACCGGCAATGATCAGGATGGTATTAGTAAGTTGAAGCAACATCTCTTTCAGCATTTTCAGACTAAGGATCTAGGCAGTAGGAGGAAATTTGGTGTCTTGGAAGAGCAAGAAACAGAATGTGGTAGCTCGGTTTAGTGCAGAGCAAGAAATAGGTATCTACTTCTCGATGTGGGACACTATACATGACTAACTACTAAACAATTATTAGGAGTTCTGTATAAATTCTCTTACTCATGGATGTAAAGACACACAAAACTACAAGAAGTCTTCTTCTTCTCCTTGAAATCTTCATCTTCATATATATTTCGGAAAGCTTGCCACACTATCATTTCCTGCCTTTACCCAAACCTTCCCTAGCAAAAACATTTACTTTTATTAGCATCAAATGCTGACACACCCCCGATCAAGAGGCATACACCAACAATCTGTTGCCCCACTGAAATGCGAGAAAACATTTTGGCATTTTCCTCCTCTCATCTTAGAGAAGATAGCAATTTTACCGATATTGTTCCTTCTAAGTCTATGTTCTTGTCGCTTCTTATACTTAATTTTAGATAATCTACTTTCTGGATTCTCATCTAACTAATAATGTCCTGTAACTAAGGAGGTTGGCTTCCATTCCAAACTAGTCTATTATAAAGGATTAACTATTTAAAAAGTCCTTGTATACATGTTCATATAATAGCTTGAGTCAGATGAATCTCAGTGGGAGCAAGAGAAACAATAAGCATGTAAATGATACAACATTCCAAACTAGTTGGTATCATCTTTATGGATTCTTTGCTTCCAGTGTGGTTATATTCTTTTGATAACATCAAAGTTATTCTTTTGATTAATTAATTTCGCATGGATTCGAAGAGATTTTAAGTCTTTTGAGATAATTTCCCTCCTTCTTACAGGTGCACCAATACTAAGCTTGATAGTGTGTGCTTATGACCCAAGTAGGGGCAAGCAATAAAGTTATGAGACACATAACATAAAAAAAGTAGTGCATTCATTTTGACGAAGTACAGAGTAACCAAAAATGGAAAGAAGAATCAGCTCTGAAGATATGAGAATAAAAGTGGATTCAAGTATTAGAAGACAGCAAACAAGTGAAACTCAAAAGCATTTAACGTGCTGACCTTATAATGATAGACTGATTCACTTCATCTGCAGGAAAAGAAAATTATGTAAGATTTATCATGATTACCAGGAATGATATTTGGCCTTAACTATTATTGCTGGATATAAATAAGTACCTCGAACCATTTCTCTTATTGCCATATCCGTGATGGCATATACATGTGGGCTCTCAATGGATTTACGTTTATATGCTTCAATGTACTCATTTCCATACAACGAGACTTTCTTAAAAGGATTCACAGCAACAAGAACTGGACCAGCTTTTGTCTAGAAGAGGTGAAGAGGAGAAAAAATAAAACGGCATAAAAAATCCGAGAAAAAACTAACTACAATTCAAATTAGGGAGATTTGTGCATACATAAATCATATCTCTATTGTATCTGTACTGAAGATTGTACAACACTGATGGCTCATTTAGATAACTCAATTGCATGAGATCATCCACACCATCAAGAATATCAGGATTCGCAGGTAATAAATCATCAGCTTTAACTTTCAAGACCTGCATTGATCAGAAAACAAGGCATGAGATTAAACCATAAACTTCAACCCTCAGTAAGCATGAAAAGCCAACCAGAATAGCCTTATTATTTTAACAAAAATGAGATGTGTTTGTGAAACAAATTTAGAACAAGAACTTCAAGAGAGTTAGACAGGTAAGATATAGAGCCCTTGGGTTATGAAGAAGAGTGGAAAGGACTGGGAATCTGGGGAGGGAGAAGAATGGTCATACAGGTTGAAGCAGGGCAAGGGTAAGGTGCACACAGGAAATGAGGAAACAAGAATGGGTGCTGACAGATGGGTGATATAGAAACAAGTTAACATACTTCTTTTTGTTTTCTAAGGCATCCATTCTTTTCAACTTTTTAAAAGGACTGAACAAGAGAACTGTCGAAACAATTGTTTCTTTTATCATAAGGATTGGCAAGCAAAAAGATGAAAGAATCTTAGCAAACTGCACTCACCTTTCCTTCAGACAATGATATGAGAACTTCATTTCCAGATTTCGAAATGATTGTTGCCAGCTCCCAGTTACCATCAGGTAGTTGAAACCATGAATGGAGCTTCTGCAACAAGTCAACAATAAAAGTTCAAAAAAGAAGGTAAGAAAATCATTAAAAAGTGGAATGTTTTGCCGCAGTCAAACCAGCATATCCTGTTTGAAATCATTGTAATGGTAAATAATTACACATGCTGAACATATGTATTACATCACAACCCATATCCAATACAAAATTCAAAAATAAAATGAATTCAAACAAGAAAGACAACAATTGCAAGGCTGTTCGTCGACTATTTCAAGTCTAACAACAGTCAATTTTTATAAAAGCTGTCCACATGTGAGATGAAGTAGGCCATCTTTTGTCTTTTGCCAACAACAATATGATCCTGTAAATAATTAGCCACCAGCTGTCTCACAAGATCTCACACCGGTATAGCAATTGTCAAGAACCTAAAATATCCATATTGATGAAACCTACTGTAATTGGTTAAGTGGTGTCTAAATTCACATGTTGCACTGAAACTGTGGGATGCAAGTTTAACTAAGGTGAATCAATCATAAACATTAGAAGTCTGAGTGAATAATAACCAGCCTCTGGCTTCCAAATAATCAGCCTCTTTGTTTGCCAGCATCACAAATGGGTGACAACTGCTCCTNCCCCCCCCTCAAAAAAAAAAAAAAAAAGAAATCCTGTCTCCAGAGCCCTTCCAAAGCTATTGCTAATCGTTCAACAACTCTACAGGGATGAACTCTAGAAAGGATAACTTTTTTGGTTCACGAACTTCATCCATTTCACCGGCCTTCAAATTAATTGGGGAAATACCAATCGGACTGGAACATTTGAAGAGAATTTAAGCATGAACCTTCGAAACAGGAGTTGCACACGAGTAAGTATAACTAGACACTTTTATCAAAGCATAATCACAGACTTGTACGCCAGAAGAAATACTCTTCAACCACTCATAACACCGGAAATTATCGAAAAGTAAAGGTCCCAGATTTTCCTTCAGAATGTTCTGGTTTCCTGTAAAGATATTCCCAAATCAATTGAACTATTAAAATGAATTCCGCTGTACTCCCAAACAGAATACTTTTAGTGAGCAAGGATGGATCAATACGTCTCGCCCTGTATGCCTTGGTAAGTACATAGACAAACTTGAGAATCACCGAGCCATTCTCAGTAGCAGATGCATCTCTCATAGTTCACAAGCTAATTACATGATGACGAACAAGGGAAGTACAAAAGATGCAGCATGCATTATGTTTGATTCTTAAGCTATTCACGTGATGGCAAATCCATACTTCCTTCCACAAGAAAGAGGAATAGGTAAACTCTACATGCTGAAATTTAAATAACTTATTTTCACACTGTGTATGGTAAGTCGATCATCTTCTAACTGTAAGGCAGAAGAGAAACTCCAGAAAGACATTCCTACTTAAGCCAATGTTTCAGAAAAAAAATTACCAGCAGAAGCAGGCAGTTTTCAATCTAGTAGCTCAACTACGCCTAGTAGAAAGGCTGCAGATGGGGTTTTTTTTAAAAGAAGAGACAAAATAGAAAGAGAAAACTACTTTCAGAGGATGAGAGAGAAAATGCTCCCAGGCACGAAAATCGAGTCTTAACTGGTTTAGTTCTTTTCCGGCGATAGAAGAGTTTCCTCTGGTGGTGTAACTACAGAAGTTATAGTTTCTTTTCAGCCATTCCTTAGTGATTGATCAGAAACTGAGTCTGGTGCGATAACATGGGCCTACCTCTGAATTTATGGTCGGAGAAACTCTTCAAGGAAATTGGAGATTATTGTGGAGGGTGGATTGAAACAAAGGAAGAAACAACCCTAAAAAATCACTTGCACTGGGCTCGAATAAAAGTGAAGGGAGATGGGAAAGAGATCCCCAGATAAATAGAAGTGGAAAGTGATGGATATTTATATAATATCCCGATCTGGTGCGAGATTCTGGTGACGGTGATGGTGAAGACAGGAGTTTTGATTGGAGAAGAAGAAAGCAAGGGACCGGTGGATAATAAGTTTAACCAATCTTTTAAAGATAGGGATGAGGGGGCCTCACACCAAGTGTTGTAGCTGTGATTTGAAGTTTTGAACCTGGCATCATCAGATTGGTTCTCCCCTACCTCAAAACTGTAGATCAGCGCTTTGGGAACAGAAAGGACAGTTCCTGATAAAGCATTCTTCTTTGTCCAGATAATGAAGATTAACATCAAGCACCTCTGGGTACTCCATATCAGGCAACCAGATCAGAGAAAGTTTCAACCTTTAACTGGCAACACGTTTGGAGAAAACGTTACCATCTCTTCTTGTAAAATTCCATTTCATGGTGAGTCATTCATAGTAGGAAACACTACACTTAATCACAAAAAGGATATATTTCATTATTCATAAAGCATTCTCTTTTTCCGGATACTGAAAGAAAACAACAAGCTCCCCGGATTCTCTCTTCCAAGCTACGGATCAGAGAAATTTTTCAAACTATAAGGCCACACATTTGGAGAAAATGCTCAACCCTCTAAATTTTCATTCCTTTATGGTGAGTCATCCATTGTATGAAACAATACCCTTAATTACAACAGGAATTGTTCCATCGCTCATCCACATTGTATATTGTTTCTTTCCTAATGTACAACCTCGTTGTTGTATATGATTTTAAAAGGCAACATTCCTCAAAGAGCATTTAACCACCATTTCTTTTGAGCGGATGAACTATTACCCGTGTCATGCAGTCAGTTTACAAATTACTAGCATTTTCCAATCAAATGATGAGTTCATAGGTAAAAGATGAACTTACAACTGAATCATAACCTTTGAGTATCTATCAAAGGCAGAAGAAACATTTGATCTAGAATTTCATAAGTTTTCTTTAGGTAAGATAACAACTTGAGATATACATTAACTCTATTGTGGGAGAGGTTTCCCCACAGTGGAGATTCTTCTGGATTAGTTTAAAAAGGGAGAAACTTGATTTGTTCAAATAGCTATAGTAAATTTTACAAGCAAAAATAAATAAATAAACAAACAGATTAAATGTGAACTACCCCAAATTGTATAATGATGTCTCTTCATCTTTCGGGAAAGCAGCTAGGAATAGGATCCACCGAAAGCACAGCACTCAACTCCGGACAAAGGCAACAGTGGGGAAAAGAGTGACAACACAAGTAAAGATATAATCTAGTGCTGATTTCACGGCCTACATCAAGTTAATTATCACAAAATCCTAACAAAAAGACTGAAATTTTAATGTGACCCGCTTTCATATTTTTATGAATCAAGAGTGATATTAGCCACCAGAATTCTTTACAAAAATAGAGAAGGTAACAATTTTTGTTGTATGCGTGTCTATACATTTATTTATATAAAAACAGAGAATTCTATTTATTTTCAAGGTATCACCATCAATATCTTGACATTCTACATAATTGCTTTCAAGATCTTACAGGGTAGAGCTTCCAAACTCTACATCTAAATAAAGATAATGGTTTTAGTTTTTTATTTTAAAAGTAGCTTATCTTCCAGAAAGAAATTATACCAAAATTGTCCTCCCTGCAGAGTTTAAAATCCATTTCTCACAGAAATGATGAGCCAAGAAGCTACTGATAACTCAAAAAATGCAGGATAAGAATCAGCGTCCTAAGCTCTCAACCATTCCCACAAATCACATCTGTGGTACAAGCCGAGCAAAAACACCATAATTGACAACTCTCATCAAGTGGTTTATCAAATTAAGCAGATAATGTTATAAGCGGAAGGCATTAATGACGATCACAAAGATGGCTTGTGGCTAGTTCAATCAAGCAATCATCAGACTAACGGAAACTTCAAATCTACAAGTTGCATAATACCAACAAACCAAGCACAACTCATTTTCAATACCTTCTTTGTCACATAAGACGTGGTGTCACTCCACTTCGATGAGGCGAATGCGTTGGTTCTCAGATCATCATCACAGCTAGACGGGCTTTCCTCTACAGAAAAGTTCAATCTACCATAAGGGGATTCATCAATATACCCATCAGCATTACCATTAGCCTCACTCGACAATTCTCCATTCTTGGAAACAGCAGCATTTGATGCCATTCTATGATTCACAGCATCAGACTTGTTCAAATCAAATGCACCCTTAACTCTCTGTGCCATTTTTTATCCTTCAAAGTAAAGCTCTAATAACACAATCAAGATTCTAATAATTGAATCAAAAAGCTAACTTTTTTCTCTTTCTTCAAGAGGTCCCAGCCAGTGGCCTTACTTATCTGCCAAACCTAATGGAGGGGACAGCAGCAAACAACAAATAGTGGCTCCTCACTCATCAATCACACCACACTCACCAATATCAACATCATTTCCAGTTCTTATACCATTCTATAAATTTAATTTTGGGTCCAAAAACACCCCCCCCCCCAAAAGTTTCAGGAATTTATCCTCATAAGATTCAATTTTTGCACAGCAAACTCCTCAAAATATTCAATTTTGACACAGCATACTCCTCAGAAAGGAACTGAAGTAAGCAAAAACAAGCAAATCTAATGGAAACCCATTAGATATTGATCTAGAAGAAGCAGTTAACAGCTTCAAATGATTGCATTCAAAGCCAAGATCGATCTATCACAAAAACCCACCAATAATATATGAAAAAATTCAAATAAAATTAAACTAAACCCCCAGAAATTGTCAAGATTTGTAGAGCAAAGAAGAGAGGAAATAGGAAGTGAAAATAGAGAAAGGGTCAAAAGCAAAATGCAAAAGAATGGAGAAGGGAACAGCTTTTGCTTTAATTCTCTTTTTTACGATGTGTTTGGTCTTTCACTGTACGCACAACTGACTGCATTTTGAAAAAAGGTGTCTAGAGAGGGTGGGTGGGTGTGTCACCGTGATAGCCTCCTAAATTCAATTCAATTGGTCTTTTTATTTTTTTTTATTGTTTCTTAACACCAACCAAAATTTAAATATTTTTAAATTCACATGTCACAAGATTGTGAAATGACTAAATTGCCTTCACACTGTTTGCACCATAAAAATTTGGACTTTATCTTGACGTAATCGGTTATTTAGTTTTTGTTTATTTTATGAGGTGAGTGTGGACGGATGCCATTTGTCTATACTCTATATTGACGTCTCCCAAAAGAAAAGTCTTAAGAAGAAGAACGAGGGAAATGTGGTGACTTAAGATCAATATTAGGGTTTGGTCAACAATTTCAAAAGGAAGAATTACGCTAGCGTTTGGCCATAAATTCTTAAATTTATTTTAGGTGAAGTTTGGCTTGAAGATGAAAAATGTGTTTAGACATACATTTTCAAAACATATTTTTCAAATTTATTTTGGAAAAATATGTGTATTGTTTACCGTGAAAATGATAATTACAATTAAATTTGATTATGTGGTTCTAAAAATATGTGATTTATTTTAATATCAGTTGTTAGGCAATAGATGTTAAATGTAGGTGAAGAAAGTGCATAATGATAAAGGGAAGCAGAGATATGCAGACCGAGCTACTGGAGGACGGGGTCTCGAGTTGATCGAAACAGGGCCTCGAGGTCGAGCTCGAGAGCTTGATGGAGAGTGGTCGGTGAGGGATTAACTGCTTAACGGGCCTCGAAAATGGCTTCTTTATGATCACTAATAAGCAATAAATGAAGAACTATAAATGAAACACAATAAATGGAAGCAATAAATCAATGAAATAATTGTAGAGAACGTTTAAGTTAGGGAGCAGAGAATGTTGTTGTTCTTCTATTGAATATCATGTGTGTTACAAAGTGACAAGGGTTCTCTTTATATAAGAAGGGGAATCCCAACATAGTACATGTGTAATCATTACAAAGAGATATAGTTGGTACAGCTATTTAATGTAAAGAGGGATGCCTGGTACAACCATTTAATGCCACGGTACGGGCGTGTACTATCTTGTGTACTTTGCCAGCTTTAACCATGTGCCCCTTGCAGATTTTCCGTATTTTCATGTCGACCCTTGATTTGTACTGCCTCGAGGTCGAGGACCCTCGATGTGCCCCTTGATGCCGAGCTCGGGCCTTCGAACCTTCATCTTCATCGAAATGGCCGTGAAATCGGGCTCTCCAATTTTAGCCGTATACAGATAGTCCCCACATTTCTTAGAATGAAGAGATAAGAAATAGTTTTGACCTTTCGCCCCTTCGACACTCCTACTATGACGTCAGCCCCTTCAGAGCATTAAATGATTATGACACGGAAAGCTGTGCAGAGGTCGCTGTCAATCACAATTCTCGAGAAGCCCACGAACTGTCACAGGTTCGACTTTCCCGCTTCAAGATTGCCCAAACGGCCCCTACAAATACTACAATTACTTTCCTCTTCATAATTTTGCATCTTCTTCTTCAAACCTTCAGATTTTAACAAAGTGTTCTCTCTTCTTATTTTCTATCTGCTCACGTTTATCCCATCTTCTCACTTCAAAACTCGATAGCCACCGTGGAAAAGACTTCAAAAATGGTTCCTCAAAATGAGGGGGATGCTTCTACATCACGTCAGTCTAAGGGCAAATCAAATACCCATCCTGCAATCGAGCAATGCATCCCTGGCCTTTTCGACACCATTTCTGATTTTACAATAGAAAAAACCTTATCTACACCGGTTCGATGCCCAATACATAAGTGTAGTATCGGATATTGAGAGGGTGAACTTGACTGCCGCTTGGGGGAGGCAGTCCGAGTAGAAATCACTACGGCTGATGAAAGCATAGTCACGCACTAGGTCGGCTTTCTCAGCGTATACACATATCCTTTCACATTAGGCCCCGTCGATTCTTCTTCTCCACCAGTTGACCGGGTGATTCTTGATTTTTGTCACCAATACCGAGTGAGACTCGATCAGATCTATCCTTCGTTCTGGAGGATTGTATATATGTTTCTCCCTATTACCAATATGGTCGAGGGAATGACCTTCACCCTCGACTATTTGATCAGGCTATATAGCTCTCGACTCTTCCTTGGGGGCCTTATTAAATTACACTATCGATCCACCAAGGCGTTCCTCGCTTACATCGACGAGGATAAAGATCGAGGATGGATGAGCGGTTCGTTAGAGTCGGAACCTCGAACATCATCCCTGTTGACGGAATGCCATTCCCGGAGGAGTGGAATATGAAATGTAAGTTCCTTTTCGAGCATGCTTTCGTTGTCCCTTTCTCTTTCGACTGATTTTCTTTTAATTGTGTAGCCACTGTTTGGTTCCCCGGTGCGGTTCAGGACTTTACGGTGTGGATCAAATGCTTAGACTCCGCTTTCCCATACAATGAACGTGTATAGCGTGAGCTGGCCAAAAGACGATGGCAGGCCAAGAACCATGGTATGTTATTGTTGCTACTGCTTCCACATTCTTTGTGAGAATTTTTGATGATGATGCTTTTTTTTGACATGATATATTTTTGCAGGCCTTGGTGAAGGCTTGTTGATGAGTCTGCCCCTACCTGGTGCGGAAAAGGCCACCAAAGATAGAAAGAGGCCCCGACGGGGTCCCCAAAGTCAAAGAGGCCAAAGACTCGAAGGCCTAAGGTCGATGCTACGGTCTTGTCTTCGACGGCCGCTGAGAGCCTGCGGATTGAGGAGGAGAACGACGATGCCTGTCCTTTGATACAAAGGTCAAAGCGAAGCGCTGAGGCTTCGAGGGCTGTTGAGGGGTCGCCTGTTGAGATTGATGCGGCTGATGTAGGCCCGCCATTTGTAGAGAGGCCCTTGAGGAGGGTTTGGGTGCAGTCCCCGATACGCTCATCGGACATGGCACATTCCGTGTTGAGGAGATCGGGGGGCTTGCTACTAAAGCTTTTCAAGGTAGGGAAGAAACCTTGATGGAGGCCGACATCGCTGGTGGTCTTCATTCGGGCCCGTCATTCTTTCCAAGGGAGATACAGGATGCTCAAGTTAGGGGTGTCACCGGTCAATAGACCTCTCATGGAGAGGATGACGCATTCGGAGACTACTTCGAAGGGGTGGATGAGGAGACCGATATCGATGCCCCAGTTTCCCTCGAGGAAGTCGAGAGGCTCCAAAAGCAGGTGACTTTTGAGAACAATATACTTATTCTCTGATCTTCTATTTTCGTTTTCTAATTTCCCTTCTCTGTGCTGCAGGTCAAGAAGTTATATGACCAGGCCTTCTCCAAGTTGCAAGATGAGTTGACTCATCGTGGAGAGGAGCTTGAGAAGCTTATGGCCGGATCGGTCGAGCTCGAGGCTTTGTGAACTCCAAGAGAGGAGGAACTGACAGACCTTCGGGCGATCTTGGAGAGGGCCGATTTCTCCGAGCAGGTATGTTAGTGCCCACATTCTCACCTTTTAGTCGTAACACTTGGTGGTGTTTAACTTGCTTTCTATTCTCATATTATGCAGAAGGATACCCCTGGTGGAGCGGTTTCGAGAGGAGGTTGCGGCCAAGGACGCCGAATTCATGGAGTTGGCTCGGCTAAATGATACCGCGCTTCAAAGAGGGAGACACTTTGGGGGAAGCTATCCTCGGCCCAAGATCTTCTCCGAGGTGCTCAGGAGGAGGTTGTTGCATTATCTGCGGCCAAGGCCGAGGCCATTGAATATGTCTCCTCGTACAAGAGGGATGTCGCTACTGCAAATGAACGGGCAAGGGAGAAATATGAGAAGGCCGAGCTGAAGCTGACTCAGGCAGTTGCTTATGCTCGTGCACAAGCCAAGAGGCAGGCCCTCGAGGAAGTGAGAGCCAAAGGTGTCGATCTCTCTGCCGAGATCGAAGAGGCCAGGGCCCTGGATGAGGAACTGCCAATGCTGGGTACATCGGACGAAGGCTCCCAAAGTGGCTTGGACAGCACTAGAGGCATAGAGTAGTTTTTCTTCCTTTTGTACATGGGACCCTTCGGGGGAACTTGTGTAAAAAACACTTGTGTAAATATATTTTTGGAAATAGAGCATTTTTGTCATATTTTGCATAAACTTAGTTCCATAACCCTTTCCCCACAATATGACGTTTATGTTTCCTTGGAACTCGTACTTGCAATAAGAGGTCTCCTCGAGATCGGGAACCTTCTCGAGGTTAGGTCGGCATGTGAGCTTTGATTCCTCGAACCCTCCACGACGGTATCATTTATGTGACGTGACCGTGAAGTAACCGAAGTGATCCCACCGGTACACTTCCCCAAATGATATGACGATTGTTAGAAATTGAATGGCCTTTAAGGCAGTTGGTTGGCCATCTTTCGTTCTATAAATATTCTTGCTTCTCTTTCATTCTCTTGCACATTTCCAAAAAACCTCAACTTTTCTTTCAACTTTCTCATTCCTTTTCCATTATGCGAAAATGGGTTCCGCCCCTTCCTTTTTACCTCTGCTTTGAGTAACCATGGTTGTCGTGCCCGAATATGCTCACCAAGAAGAGGGAAATTCTTCCTCTTCCCCTATCCCGACCGGTGGTACACCGTCGGCGTATGGAGAGCTGACCTCGTACTGCTTTTCTCTAACAAAGGACTTTGCAATAGAGAAACCCTACGATGCCCCGGGCAATCGAGAGCATGCCTCGATGTTCATTCGATCGATAGAAGAACACCACCTCGAGGTCGTGAGGAGAGAGTGCGGCTGGGGGAAAATGTGGTACTGCAGATACCCTCTCGAGAAGAAAACGTTATGACTTATGTAGAGGGATTCCTGACCGTATACACGTATCTGTTTACATTAGGCCCCCTCGACCGACTTATGCTCGAGTTATGTAAAAGGTACCGAGTTACTTTGGCACAGATTCATCCGTCCTTTTGGCGGATAGTGCTGATGATGAGGTATTTCACCGAAAAGGCTGAGCTTGAATTTACCCTCAGCCACCTCATTAGGTTATATCGGCCCCAGCATTGTTGAGGCCTGATTGCATTGCGACATCGGTCCATGAGGCCTTTTATTTCCATCGATGACGAGGACCAAAATGGGGGATGGATGAGTTGGTTTGTTCAGGTGAGGACCTTCAACATCATTCCAGCGGAGTTCCTGTCTTTTCCCAAAAGATGGAACTTCAAACGTAAGCACCATGTCGTGCCTTAGTGTCTTTTGCTCTTATCAACTTATAAGAGTGTTTCTTGTTTTCTTTTTTAGAAATCCCGTGGATGCCCGGGGAGGTCTCCGATCTTGCAGGCTGGTCTCGAAAGTTGGCGGCTTCCTCGAGATATGATGAGCGCAAATAACGTGATCTCTCGAGGGGTAGATGGGAAGCAAAGCACCACGGTATGAGTCGTGTGGTATCCCTTTTGATGAATGTTACCTTTTTTGTGTACTAACTCTGATGCCACAGGTGTTGGTGGGTTCTACGAAATGAGGTCGTGCCCCTTCGAGTAGAGGGAAAGCCCGAGGGAGGACAATAATCGAAAAAGATCCTCTATAGATGAGGACATTCTTGATGAGGCGGGGCCTTCTCGGAGGCATAAATAAGATGTCGTCGTTGAGGAGATCTTTATATACATTGGCCATTCTGCGGACGTCGGCTCCCCTGATGATTCTCTGTCTATGTCCCGGCTGGGGGCCCTTACGAGGTTGTTGGTTCTGCCAGGCCTAGGACTTCCGATTTCGAAGAAAGGGTTCCCCGAGAGAGAGAAAGCAAGAGTCCTCCACCATCGTCAGCTTTTGCCATCGAAGGTACTTTGATGGATGCTCGGGACCAGGAGCCGCCCGGGCCAATTGAGGTTTTGAGCGATCATACCCCTATTGAGAGCGGTTCAGCTGGGGCTAACGGGGTCAAGCCGGTAGATGAATATTCAACTTTTACGGAGGCCCAGCGGCTCTGTTTCGAGGTGAGTTCTGATCGGCCTTGCTGGCTTTTTAGCTATGAATATTCATTCTTTGAACTGAAGTTTTTCTTTTGCATGTCTTTGACAAACTCAAGTCCGAACTGCTTCGTTGTGAGGCTCGATTGCAGGAAGCTTCGGGTAAGAAAAGATCTCTCAAGATTCTTTGCAACGAGAAGACCTGAGTTGATACATATTTGGGTGGAGATGCATCGGAGCCGGATTTGTGAAGGCAAACTCGAGTGTCAGGTAGTCCTTACCCTGAAGGGGTATGTGCCTCCTTTCTTGCTTTTGGGAATTAATGTTTTGGTGCTCCAGTTGCAGGAAAAAACAGAAGCGTTGGAGCACCTTTGGGACGAGGTCGAGGAAGTTAGATCTAAATACCAAGCGTTGAAAGCGCAGGTAGGCGTGCATGTTGCGGCCCAAAGGAATTCTTTGGCCAAGGCTGCTGCCCTCGAGACACAACTTCGAATGCCCGGGAAGATAACTCAATTCAATCGAGCAGGATTGCCAAGATCGAGGCTGATCTTTTAAATACGAAGGCAGAGGTTGTGGATACTCGGGCCGAAGCTGAGATAGCTCGAGTGAAGGCCGATAAGAAAGTGGTCGTTTACTTGAAAGACGTTGCCGATGCACAGACTGAGTTGAGATGAGCTTTTAACAGAGAGAAGAGGAGCAATGAGTACGCTCGATGCAAGTCCTTGAGGGAGACCCTCAAAGATATACATGCTAGGGTCTTTGACCTGTCGGAAGAGATAAAGCAGGCCAAGGCGGATGAGATTGACGCCAAGTTTTTCCTTTCTTCTTGAGCTGATGCTGATACTTGAAGGCCGCTGTGGGAGCCGGTCCGAGGGGCCTTTGAGGGAGCTGGTCCTGAGAGTATATTAGATTTTCTGCTTTGTTGTTTACATAAGACTCATGTGGGAGCATTGTAAATATGTATTTTTAATACACACACACACACATATATATATATATATATATATATATATATATATGAAATATTCTTTGATTTGATTTGCATGTTGGTAGTTAGCCCGACGAATTGGACTTTGAGATGAGACCCTTGGGGTTATAAATTGACCTTGAGGCTCTTTAAGCTGGCGACTCAGGCTCTTATGCTTTCGGTCGGTACGACCTTCGTTCTAGCTGACGACATGGGCTTTTACGCTTTTTTGTCCCTGAGGCGCTTTTGTTAACCGTATCGGGCTTAGTCTCCGAGTCGGGTTTCGACTCGAGATCGACGGCCCTCAGGTTTTCAAATTGGCCTATAGGCTCTTTGTGTCGGTATTACCTGTAGCTGGCGACTCGAGCTCTTACGCGTAAGGTCGATACGACTTTAAATGTAGCGGGCGACTCTGGCTTTTACGCTTTTTTGGCCCTGAGGCGCTTTAGTTAATCATATCGGGATTAGTCTCCGAGTCGGGTTTTGACACGAGCTCGACGGCCCTCAAGTTTTCAAATTGGATCGGAGGCACTTTGTGTCGGTATGACCTGTAGCTGGCGACTCGGGCTCTTACACGTAAGGTTGATACGACTTTAAATGTAGCGGGCGACTCAGGCTCTTACACTTTTTTGGCCCTGAGGCGATTTAGTTAACCGTGTTGGACTTAGTCTCTGAGTCGGGTTTCGACTCGAGCTCAACAACCCTTGGGTTTTTAAATTGGCCCGGAGGCGCTTTGTGTCGGTATGACCTGTAGCTGGCGACTCGGGCTCTTACGCGTAAGGTCGATACGACTAGCTGGTGACTTGGGCTCTTACACTTTAGGTTGGTACAACCTTTAATGTAGTGGGCGACTTAGGCTCGCTTTAGGTTGGTACAACCTTTAATGTAGCGGGCGACTTGGGCTCTTACACTTTTATGGCCATGAGGCGCTTTAGTTAACTGTGTCGGACTTAGTCTCCGAGTTAGGTTTCGACTCGAGCTCAACAACCCTCGGGTTTTTAAATTGGCCTGGAGGCACTTTGTGTCGGTATGACCAGTAGCTGGCGACTCGGGCTCTTACGGGTAAGGTCGATACGACTAGTTAGCGACTTGGGCTCTTACGCTTTAGTTTGGTACAACCTTTAATGTAGTGGGCGACTTGGGCTCTTACGCTTTAGGTTGGTACAACCTTTAATGTATAGTCCCCGAGCAAGATATCTATGGCGCCTATATCGAGGGCATGCCTTTTGGGTCTTACAAGTTCGATATATAGTCTTGACTTTGATATGGGGTTTTTGGGTCGGTATGACCTGTAGCTGGCGACTTGGGTTCTTACGCGTAAGGTCGATACGACTAGCTGGCGAGTTGGGCTCTTACGCTTTTAGGTCTGTACGACCTTGCTTACAGTTTCATAATTTTGATGTTGCCTCATGGAGGGCTTATGAGTTCGAAGTTATCGGCCCTGAGGTCTTATGGCTTCGAATTTGATAACCTAATGAACCGACTGTCGGGGGCAGTCCCCGAGTGAGAATTGATGTTGCCTCGAGGAGGGCTTATGTTGTTGATATTGCCCCGTGGAGGGCTTATGAGTTAGAAGTTTCCTGCCCCGAGGTCTTATATTTTTGAGTTTTATAACTTGATGAACCGACTGTCGGGGACAGTTCCCGAGTTGGATTGGTGTTGCCTGGAGGAGGGCTTATGAGCTCGAAGTTACCTGCCCTGAGGTCTTACGGCTTCGAGTTTTTGGTGACTCTGTGGAGTGACCGTCGAGGACAGTTCCGGTGTGCTTGCTAAATTTTTGGCCCTGGGTTGTCTCTTGTGAAAATGGCAAACTTCTTTGATGTGCAAAATGTTTTGACAGAAGGTACTTCTCTGATTACTTGGTACAAGTATACATGTTCTTTCCGTCAAAGATTCGATTATTCTATATGGATACGGTTCATTCGACCGTTTGATCTGATACATTATTCTCCTGTCGATACCCTCTTCGGCATATTTCAGTGATCTCCCAGGGGGATGCCCCTCAGTATTTGAGGTTGATATAAGAGAAGCCTTGAATACTTGATGAGTTCTCCTTAGGTAGCATATGGATGGTTCCTCGTTAAAAACCTCGCCGGTAAAACCCTTTTGGGATAAAATTCGATGTGAGGGAAAAAGAGTGAAACACATGTTTTAACCTAAGGCCTTCGAGCTGGGGGTGCTTTTGACTCATTTCAATCGAACACCTACACGGAGGTTAGCGTATGATGTGAAAGAAAAAGGGATAGGTTTGCACCTTAGTTGTGATGGAGCTCGAGCCTTGATATGTTTTGGTTATCAGTTCCGAGGACATGGAACGGTCCTTTGTTTGTTCCTGCGAGGATGTAGTTTGTGATTGTTACTTGGTTTTTTGCTTGTTTTTTGTCTCCTTCGATGTAGAAGGTGTCGGTGCCACGTCGTGCACTGTGAACATATCTTTTGCTGTGTGCTGCTCTCCGTATACTATTTTTACTCCATCCTTCGTAGAGAACTTCATCATTTGGTGAAGGGTTGACGACACCGCCCTCATATTGTGGATCCATGGTCTTCCAAGCAATGCGTTGTACCTCGTGTCACCTTCAATGACATGAAACTTGGTGTCCTGAATTGTGCCAGCCACATTGACCGGGAGGATGATTTGTCCTTTTGTTGTTTCACTTGCCATGTTGAACCCATTGAGGACTCGAGAGGCGGGTATGATCTGATCAAGCAACCCGCGTTGCTCTACCACCCTCGACCGAATTATGCTGGCCTAGATACCTGGATCCACGAGCACATATTTAATTTGAAATTTATCAAAAAGAAAAGAAATTAACAGTGCGTCATTGTTTGAGACAAGGTCTCGATGTCTTCTTCGCTGAATGAAAGGGCGTCTCAGGTATGTGGCTCTGAGTTTGCTTTTCCCTGGTGATAGATACTTTCTTTTTCTTAAAAACGGGTCCTTGAGGGACGTCGACCCCACCAATAACGTGGATGATATGTCGTGGTTCTTCTGTTTCATTTTTCTTGTTTGCCTCTCTTTCCCAAAATTGATTTTTAGCTCGGTTGCTGAGGAATTCTCAAAGGTACCCTTTGTTGATCAGTCGGGCCACCTCTTCTCGAAGTTGTTTGCAATCTTCGGTCCTATGTGGGTATCATGATATTTGCATATCAAGTTGGGGTTCCTTTGTGAAGGATCTGATAGCAAGGGTCTCGGCCATCTGGTGTCCCTGATCTTGTTAATGGCTGATACGATGTCTTAAGCATCGATGCTGAAGTTGTATTCAGATAGCTGGGGTGCCTCTACCGGTCTTGCGTGCCTGTTGAACCCCGCTTTGCTCACGAGTACCCGAGGATTCTATCCTTGGTCCATCCTTGGGTCACCTTGAGGTACGTTCCATCTCAAGATGTTTCTCCGATTCTCTACGTACGGTTGGTATCTTTCTTTGTTTGGCCTTGGCTCTCTTTCTGGAAGCCTCGATTCTTTTGCTAGAACTCTGTTGGGATACACCGAGCCCGAGGGGGCTTCCAACTGGTCGTCCTCGACCCTGATCTTTGACTGGTACCTATTGTGCACATCTGCCCAAACTATGGTGGGGTACTCGATCAAATTATGCTTCGAAGCTATCGAGCTTAGCTCATTCAAGCCCTGAGTGAAATCTTGTACCGCCCAATCATTGGAGACCGGTGGCAATTCCATTCGTTCCAATTGAAAACGGGACACAAACTCCCTTAACATCTCATTCTCACTTTGCTTGATTTTGAAAACATCAGATTTTCTCGCAGCGACTTTGATGGCACCAACATGTGCTCTCACAAAGGAGTTTTCCATCATGTCAAATGTATCTATCGAGTTCGGGGTCAGGTTATGGTACCACATCATGGCCCCTTTGGATAGTGTTTCTCCGAATTTTTTCAATATAACCGATTCAATCTCTTCATCTCTTAGGTCGTTGCCTTTCACAGCACAAGTGTAGGCAGTGATGTGCTCATTAGGGTTCGAATTTCCGTTGTACTTCGGGAGATCGGGCATTCTGAATTTCTTCATGATAGGCATCAGATCTGCACTTGACGGAAATGGCTTTTGCACAAACTTTTTTGAATCTGCACCCTTTAGGATCGAGGGTGCGCCTAGGATCTGATCAACCCTTGAGTTGTAGGTTTCCATTTTTTTGTCGTTAGCCTCTATCTTCTTTTCGCCTGATTCAATCCTTTTTGCGAGCTCTTCGAGCATTTTCATAATGGCGGGGTCGGATGCTGACCTATTATTGCTCGATCTTTTCGGAACCTGTTCGACTCGAGGAGCCGTACCTGGTGGTTATGCTCGGGGTTCTCTGATGGCTTTGTAGCTGAGCAATAGTCACTTGTTGTGCCTGCAACATTTCAAAAATAACATGAAGGCTAACTTCCCTTTTTCTTTGAGAAGAGGTTCATTGTGCTTCACGCAGGTCTCTTTCACGAACGCTTCCGTCTGCATGAGAGTTCACATCGACATGTTGGGCGTTGCGTGAACCTTCATCGACAGAAATTTTCACTGGTGCCCCTTCAGGGTTTTGTAGTGGCATACCGGCACCTGAAGCAGTTGCGCCGTTTTCTCCGTGGTCCTCAGGACCGTTGTTTTCATGTGCGTTTACTGAGTTAGACATTTTCTGACCTGAAATTAAAGATTTTTGGGCAAGAAAAAGTGTGAAGAATCACTTGCGTTTTTGGAAAACTAGCACTAAAACAATTACTATTACTTTTAGCCCCACGGTGGGCGCCAAACTGTTTACCGTGAAAATGGTAATTACAATTAAATTTGATTATGTGGTTCTAAAAATATGTGATTTATTTTAACACCGTTGTTAGGCAATAGATGCTAAATATAGGTGAAGAAAGTGCAATAATGATAAAGGAAAGTAGAGATATGCAGACCGAGCTACTGGGGGACGGGGTCTCGAGTTGATCGAAACAGGGCCTCGAGGTCGAGCTCGAGATCTTGATGGAGAGTGGTCGGTGAGGGAACTGCTTAACGGGCCTCGAAAATGGCCTCTTTATGATCAATAATAAGCAATAAATGAAGAACTATAAATGAAACACAATAAATGGAAGCAATAAATCAATGGAATAATTGTAGAG
Source organism: Nicotiana paniculata (assembly GCA_005239505.1). Classification (NCBI taxonomy): domain Eukaryota; kingdom Viridiplantae; phylum Streptophyta; class Magnoliopsida; order Solanales; family Solanaceae; genus Nicotiana; species Nicotiana paniculata. The sequence continues at coordinate 13,018 of ML344535.1, read as the reverse complement.
AATATTTAAGTTAGGGAGCAGAGAAGTTGTTGTTATTCTATTGAATATCATGTGTGTTACAAAGTGACAAGGGTTCCCTTTATATAAGAAGGGGAATCCCAACATAGTACATGTGTAATCATTACAAAGAGATATAGTTGGTACATCTATTTAATGTAAAGAGGAATGGCTGGTACAACCATTTAATGCCACGGTACGGGCGTGTACTATCTTGTGTACTTTGTCAGCTTTAACCACGTGCCCCTTGCGGATTTCTCGCCTTTTCATGTCGACCCTTGGTTTGTACTGCCTCTAGTTCGAGGACCCTCAATGTTCCCCTCGATGCCAAGCTCGGGCCTTCGACCCTTCATCTTCATCGAAATGGCCATGAAATCGGGCTCTCTGATTAGCCGTATACAAAGTCTATGGACCTAGCTGAATCTGTGGAGCCCGAGTAGTTTGTGAAGGTGCACCCCTCCTGAATCTGAGGCAGTCCCTCACCATATGACGAGTATCACCACACTCAAAGCAAGCTCTCGGTGGGTGTGCCTACTGGGACTGGTTGGGGCCTGGTCGGCTGGATTGACCGCTGAAGGCACCCCGTGCATGAGGTACACTAGGAAGTGGCTGAGCAATGTGTGCATATGAGACCTTGGAATAGCTGGAGCACCACTAGAGGCTAGAAATGCTCAATGAACTAGACGACTCAAATAACCTCTACCATAACGGGTTGTAGCTGCAGCGTGGCCACCACTAAATCCTTCATTACCTCAAGGCCTTATGGCCTTCCTGTCCTCTCTCTCATGGTCACGCATACCCTCCAACCTCTATGTGATCTCTACGACCTATTGATATGGGGTATTTGTCTCCAACTCTTGAGCCATGCTGAATCTAATACCATTGTTGAGCCCCTCGGTGAATCGACGGACTCACTCCCTGATTGTGGAAACCAAAGTGGGTGCATGCTTGGATAACTCACTGAATATGATTGCATACTCTGACACTATCATAGCACCCCGGCGCAGCTGCTCAAACTCTGCGCGCCATGAATCCCGAAGGGTTTGGGGAACAAACTCTCTTAAGAATTAGAGTAAAAAATTAGAGTCAATGACGACTAAATCGGAGCCCCTTCCGGCTCTGTTTATCCTGTTAGAGCCGACGACAAGTCCAAGAGAGTCGTCAATCATGAACCGAGATCGATCTAAGACAGGTATTAACCATATAACAGAGATCGAAGGGGGAATGGGTCAGGGCGTCACCCCATGAGGAACGAAAATAGAAGCGATCGAGGGCCCAATAGCTGAGGTTTGATGAGTAAAAAATGATTTCAGCAGGGTGCTCAGGGCCAGAAAAGCACCAGTATTGTCGGAATATAACTTCAACGTTGATGTTGCTAGTATCGCATCAGCCATCGAGTGTATCAAGGAAATCAAGTGGCCCTGATCATTGCAGTCTGATCCTACCAAGAGAGACCCTAACTTGATGTGCAAGTATCATTGCACTCATGTCCACATGACCGAGGATTTCCCGCAATTGAGAGAAGATGTTGCCCGATTGTTTAATAACGGGCACCTACGAGAATTTATGATTGATCGAGCAAAAAACAACTTCAGAAACAAGGACGCCGGCAAACAGATCTAACAAGAGGAACCCCAACACGTCATCACTATGATCATTGGAGGGGTCAATGTCCCCTAAGGGCCAATGATAAAACGCACTAAAGTATCCATCACCATGGAAAAATGCACCCGAGACTATGTCCCGAAGGGAACCATTTCATTCAGCGACGAAGATGCCGAGGGCATCGTACAACCTCATGATGATGCAATGGTAATATCCGTACTTATCAATAAATCTCGAGTTAAATGTGTGTTGATTGATTCAGGTAGCTCGACCAACATCATCATATCGAGGGTCATAGAGTAATTGGGTTTACAGGATCAAATAGTGCCAGCAGTCCGGGTGTTGAACGGATTTAACATGGAATGCGAAACCACTAAAAGGGAAATAACCCTACCAATGAACACTGCCGAGCTGATCCAAGAGACAAAGTTCTACTTGATCGAAGGGGACATGAGGTACAATGCCTTTTTAGAAGGCCATGGGTTCATAACATAAGGGCGGTACTTTCAACTGTACACCAGGCATTGAAGTTCCCTACGCCGGGAGGAGTCAAGGCAGTCTATGGAGATCAGCCCGCCGCAAAGGAAATGTTCGCAGGCGATGAGGTAATCCCAGTTCCCGCAATTTTGACATCAAAGAACCCCGGGGCCGACTAGAAAGGAAGAAATTAAATAGCAATCACCGATGCCGGCCCCAACCGAGCCGGGGGAGCGAGGGGTAGACGAGGAGGATGATTACGGAGTTCCCAAGTCATTCATAGCTCTTGATGATACCGACGCCACCAAATAGATTGTCGAGGAGTTGGAGAAAGTCATATTGATTGAACACCTACCAGATCAAAAGGTATACTTGGGCACGGGTTAACTCCCGAGCTCAAGAAAAAACTCATTGAATTTCTTAAAGCTAACATAGACTGTTTCACTTGGTCCAACTTTGACATGACAGTGATCACCCCGGAAGTGACCACTCATAAGTTGAGTTTGGACCCGAAGTTCCTCCCGGTTAAACAGAAGGGGAGACCACAGTCCGAGGTCAAGCTTGCATTCATCAAGGACGAGGTATCTAAACTCCTTAAAATAGGGTCCATTCAGGAATTTAAATACCCGGACTGGTTAGCTAACATAGTGGTAGTGACTAAAATAAGCTAAGAATGTGCGTATATTACAAATATCTAAACAATGCATGCCCTAAGGATTCTTTTCCTTTGCCTAACATCGATCAGATGATTGACACGATTCCGGGCACGAGATACTCAGCTTTCTTGATGCCTATTCTGGGTACAACCAAATTCGGATGGACCCTGGCGATCAAGAAAAGACTTTTTTATCACTAAATTTGGCACCTATTGTTATAATGTAATGCATTCAGATTAAACGTTGGTGCCACCTATCAACGCCTAGTAAACCAGATATTCGAAGAACGAATGGGAAAATGGAAGTTTATATTGATGATATGTTAGCCAAGTCCCTACAAGCAGAGGACCATTTGAAACATTTGCAGGAGACCTTTGACATATTGAAAAAAAACAATTTGAAGCTAAACCCGGAGAAGTGTGCATTTAGGGTCGGATCAGAAAATTCCGCGGGTTCATGGTATCCAATCGAGGAATCGAGATTAATTCCAACAAAATCAAATCCATAAAAGACATAACTGTGGTGGACAACGTCAAGGAGGTTCAGAGATTGACTGGGCGTACAACCGCCCTGGGTCGGTTCATATTGAGGTCCTCTTTCAAAAGCTATCGGTTCTTCTCACTATTAAAGAAGAAGAATAACTTTTCTTAGACACATCAATGTCAACAAGCTTTGGAAGAAGATCAAACGGTACCTATCGAGTCCGCCCCTACTCCACACTCTAAAGACGAACAAATAACTGTACCTTTACTTGGTGGTTTCCGAGGTGGCGGTAAGTGAAATCTTAGTCCGGGAAGAGGAAGGTACGCAATTTCCTATTTACTATGTCAGTAGAACTTTAGGCGAGGCCGAAACAAGGTATCCTCATCTGGAAAAATTGGCGCTCGCTTTGCTAAGCATCTCTAGAAAGTTAAAACCGTACTTCCAATGCCACCCCATATGTGCCGTAACCTCTTACCCACTGAGGAACATCATGCATAAAATCGAGCTCTCCGGTCGATTGGCCAAATGGGCCGTCAAAATCAGCGGGTATGATATTGAGTATCGACCCCGAACTGCCATAAAATCTAAAATTTTGGCAGACTTCGTGGATGACTTTATGCCGATCTTAATACCTGAAGTCGAAAGGGAATTATTGTTAACCTCAAGGACTACCTCAGGAATTTGGACCCTTTTTACGGATGGTGCCTCGAATGCAAAGGGGTCTGGGCTCGACGTCGTGTTAAAACCACCTACGAGGAGTGTAGATGGGTAGTATATTAAAACTATGAAATTGACTAACAATGAGGTCGAGTATGAGGCCAGGTTTGCAGGTCTCTAAGTGGCTAAAAGCCTTGAGGGCCGAGGTGATCGAAGTCAAGTGCGACTCCTCATGGTATATCAAGTCAATGGGACGTTCGAAGTGAAAGAGGAACGAATGAGAAGATACTTAGACAAATTACAAGTAACATTGCATCAATTCAGGGAATGGACCCTGTAGCACGTGCCCCGAGATTAGAACAGCGAGGCTGACGCTGTGGATAACTTGGGGTCGTCGGTCGATGTCGATGACTTCAGCTCGAGAACAATGATACAACTCATGAAATCAGTGATAGATGAAGACCATGCTGAAGTAAACTCAACGAGTTTAACTTAGGATTGGAGGAAGAAGTACATAGACTACTTAAAGACCGTAAAATTACCCTCAGATCCCAAAGAATCGAGAGCTCTTCGTACCGTGACTACCAGATTTAGTTTGGTCGAAGGTACATTATTCAGGAGAACATTCGACGGTCCACTAGCCAGATGCTTGGGGCCCGGGAGATACCGAATACGCCTTGAGAGAAGTTCATGAAGGCACTTGGGGGTACCATTCGGGAACATAATCTTTCGTCCGAAAATTAATCAGGGCCAGTTACTACTGGACCGAAATGGAGAAAGATGCGAAGGACTTCGTACGAAAATGCGATGACTGCTAGATTATTATTATTATTATTGTTAAAATAAAGTTTTAAGTGTGTAATTATGCATAAAATAATAAACTACAGGTTTATGTGAATGATCCATGCAGATTTTTGTGATGTGACTTGTCTGTCAAGGTTAATATAATTATATATCTTTTAAATCTATGAAGATAAACAATCGAAGTTTAATTAGATACACATGATTGTTTAATTTATTTTAATCTGATGAGGTATAAAATATAATGAAGTGAATCTTACATAAACTTCCTTATAAATGATATTTTTGGTATATGTTCCTTTTTATGTGTCTACAAAACTTATGTTGACAAATTACAACATTCTTCATATTACATAATTATTAATATCAATAGCTGAAATTTAAGTTTAGATCAGGCATGACATGAGGTGGCTTCAGCTTTCCGAGAATATGGCTCTTGATAGGAAGGTGTGGAGGTCGAGCTATAAGGTTGAAGGTTAGGAAGTAGTTGAGTTCAACTTTCTTAGACTGCTAGTGGTTCATGTTGTGTTCATACTATTCTTTCGCTCCCTTTACCTAGAACCTTGCCATTGTTAGTGGTTATTGATATTGGTTTTTCCCTCTTATTTTTTGCTTCTTAGGTTATTGGTATTATTTTTCTGGCCTTTGTTATGTTACTGTTCTATTGTCTCTTTTCGTTTTCCTGAGCTGAGGGTCTATTGAAAACAACCTTTATACCCATCAAGATAGGGGTAAGGTCTGCGTACACACTACCCTCTCCAGATCTCATTTGTGAGATTATACTGGATAGTTATTGTTGTTGTTGTTGTTGCTGATATCTTAATTTATGAAAATCGTGAATCATTTAGCTAAACATGTAATAATATAGAATTCACTTATACATATAGTATATATTGTGTAGAAGTCCTTTTATTGAGTAATTATTTTTGCGTAAATTTAGATAGATAATTTGTGGAAACTAATAAGAATAAAAGCATTAGGAGAATTATGGGTTAAAGTGATGATGGTAAGAATACAAATCAAATTTGGAATATTATACCAGCGAAAACTTCTCTTTTATATGAAGAAAAATACTAAAATCGATACACAAGCAATAATACTTTTTTTTACAAATACAACTTCAAAATCAAATCAGTTCAAAGTTCATTTACATGTAAAACAAAGGCTGCTAATTTATTTTTAATTTTGAATTATTTTATTAATTGTGGGAGTGTTTCTTTTCATTCTCTTCCTTCGTATCGTTGCCAATTTTTCTTAATTAAACTCCTACTTGAATTGTCATTATCGTATCAATTTTTACAAGAAAAGTGAATTCTTTCTCTTTACTCAACACCAACTTGAGATAGTACTTAGATTCTTGCTACTACACCATTAAAAGATGGTCCATATGTTAGAAATAATTTATTTGAAAAAAACTTATTTGACTTGTCTTCTTTTGATTAAAGTATTTTCAATCTGCTAAAATTTTATATAGATAATGTTTTGACCTTCTCAGAGATAGATTGAATGTATTGACATGAATACAACCTCTCCATCACAAACATTAAGCCTTAAACAATATTCAAAATATTATAAATAAATAAATTGATAGTTGTTCCCGTGAAAAGAGCAAAGACTTTCTTAATGCATACGTCTCCCTTCGTGTAACTTTTTTAAACTCTCAAAAACTTAGCAGCAGTGGACCTAATCTTTGGATAACATTTGAACTTTCTTCTAAATTATCAAACTTCTTATGCTTCTGAAGATCTTTTTCTTTGAACTTGATAATTGCCTAGTTTTTTGTTTCAGTAACAGTTCTCTATCTTTCTTTCTAATACAAAATGATTCAACAAAATCTATTCCAATTTTATAAAGTATAATGAGAGCGTGAGAAGAAAAGTATAAATTGCTAGGCAACTTGCTTTGAATCATTACTAACATAACATACACTGAAGGTGTTTTCTTGGGAAAGAGATATAACTAATGCATAATACATATAAAAATGTTATGTGATAATACTTTTTCACCTTTGAATTAATACGTTTTTTCGGAATAATGAAAAATTAAGATAATGGGGGCACTAATTGAGAATTGAATGCTGAATTTTGTAACTACATGCCAATCAGCCTTCTAAATTATCTCATGTAATTATTGCGGATGAAATCCAAAAGAGATAATTGTGCCTTATAAATTTTTATCCCATGATGACAACATCTTTGAAATAAAACATCTCAAAAATTCAAAAATATAGAGTTGTTAGAAACTATTCGGAACAATAGTAACCTATTATGAAGGTATGCCTCCCTTCAAACAAACTTGTTATTTTAATTTAATTTTCTTCTAAGTAGTTGTTGGCTAGCTTTTTAGGACAGAATGTTTTCGGGACATTAGTGTTTGTTCTAAAGGATCACATCCCTTCAAATAAATTTGCTGCTTTTTTTTATAGGGGGTTAAGTAGATTTTTAAAAGTGACAAATATGTAATTTGACTTTTAGATTTAAGGTTCATACTTCTAATATAATTAGTTTTTGGACATGCGCTTCGCACGTGTACCTTATATTAATGAATATCAAAATTTTAAATTACATAAATCTATTAAAAAATATATTTGAGTTGTAAAATAAGTCGTTAAATGAAAAGTGCAATTTCGTGAAAATAATGAATGTTTGTCTAGTTATATCTCTCCCTTGAAGATGCAAGAGAGAGTTAGACAACTACTTAATCTGAATTACACAAATGAACAAGCCTATTCTACATCAAAATTGATTTGGCTTTACAATAAATTTCTTCTTGTTTACAATCCTAAACATGTCTATGCTACTGAAACTGAAATGAGATTTTTTCTGTAATATTCAAAAGAAAATGGATTTTCCACCTTGTCCCCTTTAATGATGCTTGTTTCATCTTCAACATTTTTCTTCACTAAACTGTGATCATGCTCTCTTTGTTTTCTTAAGACCTTTTCTCTAGCATTTCCTTGTAGCTACACTTTCCAATATCAGTTTTGGACATACTAATTCCAATTGTTTTGCTTACATGTTCATGAGAGCCAAACATTGGTGATGAAACAGCGTCCTCAAATGGATCACTAGTTGATGTTGATGAACTTGCAGGACTTATAGCCTCTACAAATGCTTGAATTTCTGACCCAGTAATCTTTTTCTCCTCTACCCCACATTCTAGTTTTTCATTTTCCATGATTTGTTCATCAGTGTTATGCAATTGGCTAAACAGTTTAGCAGGCAAATCCGATTTAACTGTTGATTCTTGTTGGAGATATTGATCATTGTGATTTACATCAATTGTTATCTCCTTCTCCCTAGCATTCCTGGATCCCCAGTGAGTCAAACACGAAATCCAGAAATTCAACCACGCTACAAGATGGAATAGTGCCCAATCAAGAAATGGTACCTGGTGAATAAGTATTGGCAACTTTTCCATGGAATCATCAAATTTTCCTGGTAGGCTTTCTGCAACATAAGCTAGCTCATCTATCTTATCGAAAAGTCTGGATGCTGGCGGAAATAACTTTTCTACCATAATTTCTGAAGTGAGTATGCAATTATCTACAAAAGATACGAGGACTAATAGCCATTGAAATTGCATGGTGTATAAAATTGGCATTACATAACTCATACATATTGCAATTTTATCTATTATTGATCTGATAGGTCTGTTGAAGTCCTCCGTTTTTCTGCAAGCAATGTGGATAATTGCTAAGATTGAAGCTACACAAGTGTACAATGGACGACGTCTTGGCATTTTTTTGCTTTCTAAATTTGATCCCTGAAAATTCAAAATTTTGAATCAGATTTCAAGGGTTTTGGATCTGGCCAAATTTAGATTAAAAGAATGAAATGAGAAAAAATGGAGAAAGAGATGCATAACATACTATGTACCTTGGACATAAATGAGACACTGCACTTGACAATTCTTTCAGTAATCCTCCACACAAAATTGAGAATTTTCATGATTACATGTATAAAAAGAAGTAGTTTTTCATGTTACTTTTATTTTTTGCTTTATATTTTCGGTGGATTAAAACTATTAAAATTTGGGAAACAGAAATGAATATAGGTCTTTAGGAATTGGTTGAATCTAGTTGTAAGTTGTAGGTCGGGATCAATTGTAGCAATTCTACGGTTTTCAAAGAGTTCCAACATTTAGTCTAAGCATCCGAATGTTTCTCGCAATTTCTTTCTCTTCCTCTATTATTTTATTTTTTGTAATTTAATATGCCTATTTTGGCGGATCATTAAATGGGAATCTTTTTGCTTAGGTCAAACGAGAATTTAAATAAAGAAATCTTAGACATTAGGAAAAAGAAAGTGAGGATAGGCTTACACAAGTAGGTATCATTGAGCTAGTCTTATGAGTCATTGGAACGACGACATGACAGTAGTGTTTTTTCTTCTTTTCCTTTGGTTCTTCGCAACAGAGGCAGCAACAAATAAGATTTGCTTCATTGGGAAATTAGTTTCATAAAAGACTTTGGCACGCTTGCTCTATAGCATATCACAAGTCTTGCATTCTAAATAAAAGTTATTTAGTAGGATTTCTTTGGTGTCACGACCCAACCTTCCCTTCGTGAGAGATCGTACCGGCACTTAGTCTCTACGATTAGGTAAGCCTAGCATTGGCGGTATAACAACGATATGAACATAAATCTAAACCATTAACAATAATAGAAATGAAATAGTGATATAAATGCCGCTTGGCATATACAATAACAATTCTCCAAGTACATATAGAGTTTTCCCAAGACCCGGAACATCATAAGTCACAACCTTCTAAAAATTCACTATAAGTTCTATATATCAGTATTTTGGAAGTAGTAGAAGAAGAGCTACACAAAAAGAAAGAGGGGGACTCCTAAGTCTGCGGACGCGACAGATGTACCTCGAAGTCTCCGTAGTAGCAACGGGTGCACGACTAATAATGAAGTTGAAATAATGTACCTGGATCTGCACACGAAAACATGTGCACAAGAGTAGTATGAGTACACCACAATGGTACCCAGTAAGTGCCACAATGGTACCCAGTAAGTGCCAAGCCTAATCTCGGTCGAGTAGTGACGAGGTTAGGTCAGGCTCACTGGTAATTAATAAATGAAGCAGAAAATATACAGTATAATAATAGACTGGAACTAAGCAAAAGGAAATACATCAAATAATAGTTCAACACACGAAATAAACAATAGAGGATCTCCCGAGATACTGTCTCGTATTCCCAATGTAAATATGCAGGGAGAACTCCCCAGGTACCGCCTCATAGTCTCAAAAGTAAATGTGCAGGGAGAACTCCCGAGGGACCGCCTTGTAGTCTCAAAAGTAAATATGCAGGGGGATCTCCCGGGATACCGTCCCATAGTCCTAAAGTAAATACATAGCTCAAACAAATGAAGATAACAATTACATCATGAGAATCTACAATTTAGGCCAAGTACAAGTCAAGAAAAGAAGCAGGAATTCACTAAGCATGTTGCAAACAGTTCAGTTAAGCAATAAGATACGTATACATGTTATTCTAGGCTAACAAGATAACTACACATGCTAGTATACTCAATTAAGGTGAAAACATGCAATTACTCAGTAAAAATCAGGCTTTTATTGCAACAAATAGCCCGTGTACGCACTCTTCATCTCGCGTACACGACACTCACACATCATATCAGTACTGTAACGATCCGACCGATCGTTTTGAGCTCTAGCGCGTCGTTCAGCGGTTTGAAGTCATGAGCAGCTTCGTTTCGGTTATTATGACATGTAGGTGTGGTCGGAACTGAATTTCAGGAAGTTTGGAGTCAATTTAGAAAGAAAATTCTCAATTCGGAATCCTTAAGTTGGAAGAATCAACTAAGATTGGAGTTTTGAGTAAATGACCTCTGAATCAGGATTTGAAGGTTCCTGCAGGTTCGTATGATGATTTCGGACTTGGGCGTATGTCCGGATCAGGCTTTGGATTACCCGGGAGAGTTTCAAAGTATATTGTGGAAGTCAGCATTTTTTGAAGAAATTCCTAAGTTTGGCTAGAAGCGAGTGATATTGATGTCCGTTTGGGATTCCTAGCCTGGGAATAGCTCTGTATGGTGATTCTGGAGTTGGGAGTGCGATCGGAAGTGAATTCGGATGCCCGTAGGTCATTTTGAAGTCATTTGGCTAAAGAGAGAAATTTGAAGGTTTTTGAGAAATCTGACCGGAAGTGGAAATTTTGATATCAGGGTCGGAATGCGATTCCGGAAGTTGGAGCAGGTTCGTAATGTCGAATATGACTTGTGTGCAAAATTTGGGGTCAACCGGGCGTGATTTGATAGGTTTCGGCATCAGATGTGGAAGTTTGAAATTTCAAAGTTCATAAAGCTTGAATTGGAGTGCGATTCATGATTTCGACGGTTTTTGATGTGATTTGAGGCCTCGAGCGAGTTCGTATCATGTTTTGGGACATGATGGTATAATTGGTTAAGCTCCCGAGGGCCTCGGGTGGATTTCAGAAGGCTAACGGAATGAATTTCGGGCCAAAATAACTGCTGAAATTTCTGCTGCAAATCTGTTTTGGACAGCAACTCATGCATCAAAGAGCTAACTTTGGAAGAGTATATATCAAAATCTATAAGGAATCTGAATATTTGCAAACATAAAAGTTGTAGCCCTTCAATTCTGGTTTCCAGAAAGTTAAATTATTCATGATTTGGACATTTGATCAGAAAGTTATGATCGATTGAAGATGGCTGGTGAAGCAGTTTCAACAGAATTTACTGATGCATGGAGCCGATTTTAGAAGCTCATATCTCGGAATATATAAAGAGTTATATGGTGTACAGCCTATCAAATTAAATCTCCGAGTCTAGTTTCTAAATATTCAAACATTTGTCATTTGAATATTTCTACAAGGAGTTATGGGCATTTTAACAGAAGGTGTACAACAAGGAAAAATTGTAGTAAGATGTACAACTTGCACAGTGCAAGGTACAACTCGATGAAGGCTGGGAAGACTGTTTTAAACACGAGTTTTGGCCCATATCTTTCATTTCTTTCATTTGTCTTGGACGATTTTGGAGAGCTCAAGGAGAGATTTTCACCAAGCAACACTAGGTAAGTGATTTCTTCTTATTTTTGAGTTAAATATGTGATCTTACATGGATTTAGACATAGAAAATTAGTATAAATTTAGGATTTTCGGGGAAGACCTAGACTTTGGAATTTTGGAAAATTACCATGAATTTGAGTATGAAAAATTAGAGCAAATTGTATATTTGAGTTAGTAAAGCTACGGATATAATTTATCTTCGAGAAATTTCGGAATTCGGGCACTTGGGCCCGAGGGCATTTTGGTCAACTTTTCGAGCGGAGTTGGGAACTTATATAATTTGAATTGTTACAAGTATTAGAGTGAATTTTTATTGGTTTTCCTGTTATTTGAATAGTTTTGGGGCGTTGTGCATCAATTGGAGTCGTCAGAAGGGCTTGGAAGTCGGTTAGGGAATTTCGGAGCAAGGTAAGTCTCCTTTCTAACTTTGTGAGGGGTAATTGTCCCCCTAGGTGAACTAATTAATATGTGCTACTATTTGCGGGGGCTACGTACGCACGAGGTGAAGAGAGTCCGTGCGTAGCTACTATTATGCCATGTCCGGGTAGTCTAGGACCCATTAGCATGCCTTACGTGTTGTTCATGTGATCCTGCCAATAATATTAAACTGATAATGCTATTGAATTTGTAACTTATTTCCTACGAAGGCTAGAGTTTACCCTTTTCAATCACTTATAAAGAGAATTGACTCCTCCGTGGATAATTGTATACCTGATAAGGTGATATTATTGAATATTATTAAACTTGACCAATGAATTGCGAGAAAAGATTTAAACACTAATTTTTTGTGATTTGTAAAAGAGAAATTTGTCATTTACTTGAGTATTTGTTTTCCCGATGTAGTCGGGGTGGACTGTTGATTGTGCATGACTGCATGTGACCGCTTCGCAATTTACATTCCGCGAGCGGAGTGTTATTTTCCCCATTCTCATGGGAGCGGGCTGTACGCCACGGCGGATTGAAAAATGCACTTATGTTTCGGTCTGTTCGACCCTCGAAAGTGCATAAATATGATTATTTTATTGAAAGATGCACTTATGGTTCGGGCCGTTCGCCCCTCGGCCGTGCATAAACATGATTATTTTATTGAAAGGTGCACTTATGGTATGGGCCGTTCGACTCTCGGCAGTGCACAAACATGATTATTTTATTGAAAGGTGCACTTATGGTATGGGCCGTTCGACTCTCGGCAGTGCACAAACATGATTATTTTTATGGCTAAGGCCGGTTGTCCTTTTCCTTTATGCGCATGCTAAATTGTTAAATGTTTTTCATGA
>ML344533.1:0-11003 GCA_005239505.1 Nicotiana paniculata | reverse complement strand
CAGGTGAGTGTTTGTAGAGACTAGATTTGGGCCTGGGTTCTTTTGGCCCAGGTCCGATTTTTTTAAACATCTTAAGCTTAAATAAAATCCTTAATTTAGTTAATATTAATTCTAATTAAATTAAAATGTAACAACTAATTTTGACCATGCTTCATGGATTAATTAAGGATAAAATGATTAATTTTATACTCCTAATTAAATCTATGATTTATTGGATAAAAATGATTAATTTTAGTAATTAGTTGTTAAAAACTACATTACATCAAATGACTACTATTCATCCATTTTTAAATCAATTAATTACAAATGATAAGTTCGTAATTCTTGTATAATAGCGATGGAATTTTAGTAATATTGACAGATGAATTATGAATATGCCAAAAAATACAAATCATTCACAATTAATCACTGAAAATCAACAAAAATTCATAAAATCAATTGATTTATTGAGATTTTTATAGGAAGATATGGCGAGTAAAAATCACATGCTCACATATCATATGAAAGCCATTAAAGATTTCAAACCTTTTAACAGAATGCCAATGTTCAAAATGATCGGTGGGGTCGTTACATGACAATGTTCTGGAGGACCCCGTCGATTCTACACTATGATAGGTCGTCAGAGTCCAGAGGTTTCTCTAGATGTTGTCAGAGCTATACTGACAGTTCAATCTCATGATTTGTATTCTCTCTTAGATCCAGGTTCTATACTACCATATGTTACTCCCTATGTTGCAATGGAATTTAGGATAGAACCGGAATAGCTCCCCGAGCCGTTCTTAGTATCTACTCCAGTTGGTGAGTCTATTTTGGCCGCACGAGTCTATAGGGATTGTGTTGTCACCATGCATGGTTAAGACATCATATCTACCCTCGTTGAATTGGTGATGGTGTACTTTAATGTGATAATAGCTATGGACTGGATTTACTTGTGTTTTGCCAAGCTTGATTGCCAAACCAGAGCCATTAGGTTTGAGTTCCCAGACAAGCTAGTCATTGAGTAGAAAAGGGATGATGTTTTGCCAAATGGTAGGTTTATTTCTTACCTTAAGGTAGCAAAAATGACCACCAAGAGATATATCTACCACTTAGTCCAAGTCATGGACACTAATGTTGAGGTATCAACACATCAATCTGTGCCGGTTGTGAATGGGATCCAATAGGTCTTTTCTAATGAACTTCCTGGAATTCTCCCAGACAAGGAGATTAACTTCGGGATTGATGTTTTGTCGGGTACACAACCTATATTGATTCCACGCTAGAAAATAGCTCCAGCAGAATTGAAGTACATCAAAGAAGAGTTGAAAGACTTTATATAGAAAGGCTTTATCCAACTAGGTGTGTTACCTTGGGGTGCTCCTATTCTCTTCATAAGTAAAAGTATTGCTCATTGAGGATATGCATCGACTACCGATAGTTCAGCAAGGCCACAATCAACAATAAGTACCTGTTGCCTAGGATATATGACTTGTTTGATCAGTTGCAATGTGCTAAGTACTTCTTCAAAATTGACTTGAGGTCGGGGTATTATTTATTGATGACAAGAGAGAAGGATATTCCAAAATAACTTTTAGGAGCCGATATGGGCACTTTGAATTTTAGGTGATGCCTTTCGGGTTGACGAATGCCTAGCATCCTTCATGGATCTTATGAATCGAGTGTTCAAGCCTTTTCTAGACTCGTTTGAGATATTATTCATCATTGATATCCTTGTGTATTCTTGAAGTCGGGAGGACAATGCCGATCATCTCAGGGTTGTCTTGAAACCTCTAGATTAACACAAGTTGTATGCAAGGCTTTCAAAATGTGAGTTTTATTAAGTCCATCACTGTATTGTGTAATGTTCTCTCTAGCGAGGGAATCAGGTTTGATCCTCAGTTGATAGCATCTATGAAAAATTGGCCTAGACATACGACTACAATAAAGATACCTAGTTTCTTGGGTTTAGCTAGGTATTACAGAAGGTTTGTGGAGATGTTTTCTTCCCTTGACTCTCCACTGACCAAGCTAACATAAAAGGCAGTTAAGTTCCAATGGTTGAATTCATGCGAAAGGAATTTCAAAGAGTTAAAGTCAAGGTTGACCATAACACCTGTATTGACCTGAAGGTACAGGAGAATTTGTAGTATATTGTGATGCTTCAAGGGTTTGTCTTGGGTGTGTATTAATGAAACATTGTGAAGTGACCATTTATGCTTCAAGGCAATTTAAGAACCATGAGAAGAATTATCGAACTCATGACTTGGCACTTACGACGGTATAGTTCCTATTGAACATTTGGTGCCATTATTTGTATAGGATCCATGTAGACATATTCACGGACCATAACAGTCATAAATATATCTCCAAGAAGAATGAGTTGATTCTAAGGAAAAGGATATGACTTTAGTTACATAAAGACTACAAGATCAACATTCTCTATCACCTAGGGAAGGCTAATGTTGTGGTCGATGCTCTTAGGCAAAAGTCTATGGGTAGCTTGGGGTGGCGTAAGGTGCCATCATGACTATTGGTGGGATTTTAGGTCGTAACAATTTTTCTGTGAGCTAATAACATGTACAGGAACACCATATCCAAGAATGAAGTTTCAAATCAAAGCCTTAAGCTTTCTTAACTTCAAAATTCTAATTTTCTCACACGATGTGTCCAAATCACACTGATCCCCTCGGGTAACCTAAAGCTATTCCAACAAGTCAAAATAACCTATATGAACTTATCGAAAGTCTCGAAATATGAATTGAAATGCAATAACACAAAAGTGAACCTTGGGTCAAACTTCTCATTTCAAAAGTTCTTCTTACCATCTACCAACTCAAAACTCCGAATCAACCTCGGGCCATCTGAGATCCGATCCGAATCTACGTAGAAATCCAAAGTTATCAGACAAAATTATTGAAACCTTTAAATCCTGATTTCGGGTCAATTTTCTCAAATGGTCGACTTTAATTAACTCTTCCAACTTAAAGCCTCTAGTTAGGAACTAAGTGTTCCAAATCACTCCAGAACCTCTTCATACCAAAACAACCTATCACTGCAACTCATAAAAATAAAATGAACATGCGGGAAGTCTCAAATAGGGGAATGGGGTGCTGGTACTCAAAATAACCGATTGGTTCATGAAATTTTTCTCCTCTTAAATAAATTTTCGTCCTTGAAC
Organism: Nicotiana paniculata; assembly: GCA_005239505.1. Lineage (NCBI taxonomy): Eukaryota > Viridiplantae > Streptophyta > Magnoliopsida > Solanales > Solanaceae > Nicotiana > Nicotiana paniculata. The sequence goes on along the minus strand of ML344533.1, from coordinate 7,846 downwards.
GGGTTTAGAAATGTACCTATAGTGACAAAAAGACGGGGATATCTGCTCCGTATATCTGACTCTCCCAAGTAGCCTGCTCGTTGAGTTTCTCTTTCTAAAGCACCTTCATCGAAGCGATCTTCTTTAACCTTAACTTCCTAACTTACTTGTCCAAAATATCTACTAACTCTTCTTCATTGGTCAAATACTCATCTAAATGCACTCTGTTGAAGTCTTAACATGTAACTTATCTTAATTATATTTCTGAAGCATAGAACCATGAAATACTGAATAAACCCCTGATAGTCTAGGAGGCATGGCAAGCCTATACGCTCATTCACCAACTCTCTCCAACACCTCAAATGGGCCAACGAACCTCAGACTCAACTTTACCTTCTTCCCAAACTTCATCAGTTAAGAATTAACCCTCTGTGAATGCTACATCACAAACCTTCTTGTTCGCTTAACTCTTTTGCATACTCTTTGTTGTCCGGAGTATTCTTGAATCAACTTTAACTTCTCCAAAGCATAACATAACAAATATTTATCCAATAACCTTGCCTCACTAGGCTCAAACCAACCAACAAAAGAACGACATCATCTATTATACAAAACCTCATACGTAGCCATCTGAATGCTGGAGCTGCTACTGTAAGCAAGCTCTTCCAAAAAGCAAGAAATTATCATAATGACCTCAAAAATCAAACACTCAAGCTATCAATATGTTCTCAAGAATTTGAATAGCTTCTCGGACTGACTATCGCTACGCGATTGTAAAACTATGCTATGCTCCACAAGTGTACCCAACTCCCACTACACTACTCCCCAAAAGTGATATCTAAACTGAGTATCCCAGTCTGAAACAATGGAAGTAGGCACCCTATGCAAGCGAACTATCACCCGGATGTAAATCTAGACCAATTTCTCTAAAGTATAAGTAGTCAACACTAGTATAAAGTACATACACTTGTTAAACATATCAACAATAACCCAAATGGCATCAAACTTCCTATAAGTATGTGGCTAACCTACTACAAAATCCATAATAATATACTCCCAATTCCATTCCAATATAACCATCTGGTTGATGATGTTCATATTTACTTGTTGGAAATTCAAACACCACGAAACATATCATGTAATGTCCTTCTTTATCCTCCGCTACTAATAGTATTATTTTTAGTCACGATACAAATTTGTAGCACCTGGGTGAATAGGATATTTCAAACTGTGAGCCTTCTCAAGTATCAACTCCCTCAAACCATCAATATTAGGAACACAAAGTTGACCCTAGAGTCTCAAAGTACCATCATCTCCAATCACCATTCTTCTTATCACCACCTCGCTGCACCATGGCCTCATGCACTAGCAAATAGGGATTATCATACTAGAGAGCCTTAATGGGTTTAAATAAAAATGATTGTGCAACAACAAAAGCAAGAACTCTGCTAGGCTAAAAAATATCCAATCTCATAAGTATATTGGCCAAGGATTGAACATCCATACTCAAAGGCCTCTCCTAAAACTGAATAAATTCTAAACTACCCATACTCTCTTCCTTCCTATTCAAGGCATCCTCCACTACATTCTCCTTACCCGGACAATAGAATATGATAATAACATAATCCTAAAGAAACTCAAACCACCTCCTCTATCTCAAATTTAGATCCTCATGCTTGAACAAGTGCTGAAGTCTAAGATGATTAGTGTACACCTCGCATGACACACCGTACCAGTAATGCCTATAAGTCTTGAGTGCAGGTACAATCACTGCCAAATCATAATCATGAACCAGACAATTCTTCTAATGAGTCTTCAACTATCGTGATGCATAAACAATCATTCTACCGTCCTGCATAAACGCAGAACCAAGACCAACGCGTGAAGCATCATAATACATTGTGTATGGCCCTAAACCTTTGGGCAACACCAACATTGGGGCTGTAGACAGCTCTCCTCGCACTCATCATACCATCTAAGAGGAACGCCTTTCTGAGTCATCTTTCTCAATGGAGCTACGAGGGATGAAAAACCTTCTTTAAAACGACGATATAACCTATCAAACCCAAGGAACTCATGATTTTAATAGATTTAGTAGGTCTGGACCAATTCTAAACCACTTCATATTTATCGGGATTAGTCTTAATACTATCACCCGACACCACTTGACCCCAAGAATGTAACTGCATCCAACAAAAATGCACACTTAAAGAAATTAGCATAAAGCTTCTTCTCTTGTCTGAAGCATAATCCTCAAATACTGCTCATGCTCCTCCCTACTAAGAGAGTAATCCAAGATGTCATCAATGAACACTATCACAAAAGAGTCCAAGTAAGTCTTGAACACCTCGTTCACCAATTCCATGAATGCCCCCGGAGCATTAGTCAAACAAAATGACATCACCAAGAACTCATAATGATCATAACAAGTCCTAAAATCCCTCTTAGGGATATTTGAAGTCTATTCACCTGATGATAACCCGACCTCAACTCAATCATAGAGAACACCTTCGGACCTTGAAGTTTATCAAACAAATCATCAATACGAGGTAATAGATACTTGTTCTTGATAGTAAACTTGTTAAAAAACCTATAATAAATTTACATCCCCATAGTACCATACATCTTCTTCACAAACTACATTAGTGAGCCCCAAGAAGAAACACTCGACCTAGTGAATCCCTTATCAAGAAAATCTCACAACTGCTCCTTTAACCCTTTCGATTGAGCTAGAACCATGTGGTATGGTGGAATAGATATGGGATGGGTATCCTAAACCAAGTCAATACGGAAGTCAATATCCTATCTGGTAGCATACCTGGTAGATCTCTAGGAAACACCTCTAGGAACTCTTTCACCACTAGTATCAAGTCCATGATGGGAACCTCTACACTAGTATCTTGGATGTAATACAAATATTCTAAACATCCCATATCATATGTTGAGCCTTGAAAATGATATTACCTTACTTGTATAATGATCAAGCAAACCTCTCTACTCTAATTCAAGCAACCCTAGCATAGCTAAAGTAATAGTCTTGAAATGATAATCCAATATAGCATGACGCAGACATAGCAATCCATATCAAGAATCACCTCACAATCCATGCATATCCAACAACAAGAGGTCAACCATTTTTTCATACCCATTAATAGTAACCACACAAGAATGGTACGCCCGATCAACTATAATTGAATCCCAACCAGAATAGACACCTAAACAGGAATATCCAAATAATCATAAGTATATCCAAATGTGTTGCAAACTAATGTGATATATACAAATAACTAGAACCTGAATCAAACAAGGCTGAAGTATCTCTATGACAGATTGAAATAACACCTGTAATGACTGCATCACATGCTAGTGCCTCGGGTTTACTAGGAAAACTATAGCAACGAGTGTCAACTCCACCTATTTGTCCTCCTCCTTTAGGACGATCTCTAACTGACTGACCTTTACCTCTAGCTGGCTAACCTCCACCCATAGATGGATAGGTGGGTGGTGTGGCGACTAAGGAAAGAATCACAACCCTAGTACCCCGTTGAAATAAAGAACTCTAAATTATGCGATAATCTCTCCTAATATGCCTTGAATCTCCATACTCAAATCAACCTCTCTGTTAGCGTGGCTGCTGGGACTAAGGTTGTCCTTAACGACCAGAAAAAGCACAGTATGAACTATAATCTATAGGTGCACTATAGAATTCTTGCCTCGAATAGCTACTGTGAGAACCATGACTTAAGAGAGTACTTTGAGAAGTCTGAAGTGTTGAGTGAACTAGCCTACCAAGATGACCTCTACCATACTGACTCTTGCATCCATATGAGGAACCAATAAACTTGCTAGCACTGCAACGCTTTTTAGACTTACACTCCTCTCTACTCTTTATGAAGATGTGCTCCATCCTCCTAGTTAACTCAACAAATTGAGTTAAGGTAGTACCCATTTCAGTCTCTCGTTATATCCCAAATCGAATACCAAAGTTGAGACCCTCAATCAACATCCTCACCTTCTCCATCTTCTTGGGAATCAAGAAAGATACATAGCTAGACAACTCAATAAACTCATATCATACTTAGTAACTAACATGCCCTCTTGAGGAAAATGTTCAAATTGGCTGCGTAACTTATTTCTCCCGGTGAGTGGAATGAAATTCTCCAAAAAGAGGGTCGAAAGTTTAGTCCAAGTGAGAGGAAGTGAACCTATTGGCATACTTGCTTGTAAGTCTACCACCATGTTTTGGCTTTCCCTCTCAACTGAAAAGCATTGAAATCCACTATGTTGGAATTCACGAGGACCAAATCGCACAAAATCTCGTGGAACCTATCCAAGAGATCTTGAGCTACAGTTGTGGGATCGCCATCAAAATATGGAGGATCTAACTTTTGGAACCGATCCATAATCTTCCGCTCATTAACGGAGATAAAAGGCATAACCATTATCCTAACTACAATAATAGGCTAAACTACCCCAGCTAGTGTAATGTCCAAAACTCCCAAGGTCTAGAACATAGTAGTAGCCTACTCTGAAGTATGAGTAGTAGGTGTATGTGCTTTTCCTCCAGCATGAGAAGTAGCTGGGACCGCAGAAATCATCTCGTCTTACGCCAAACCCTCAAAGTAACTCAAAATACAGCATAATGTCCTAAATCACTAGAGTATCAATAAAACCCTCAAAAACCTAAGCTAGACCAGATGAAATAACTTGATCTAGAACCTAGTCTACCATTGGAGCTATAGGTGGCTCCTTAGAAGTTTCTCTAGCATGAGAACAAGTAACTACGGATGCTACCTCGAGGTGTTGTTGTGTGCGCCTTGGATTGAGTTCTAGCCCTACCTCTGCCCCAATTAGTGGATACAACCTGGGGAATTAGCTCCTTCTCGCCAGACATAGACGAATGTGTCTCACTATTTGTGTGAGAATATAAGTGTAAAGATTTATACTTTAGGATGAAACAAAGTTGCACGACAAATAAAGAGAGAAAGAGAAAATGGCTAAATGGCTATAGCCTCTTTAAGATAGTATAGGCATCTCCATACTGATCCGCAAGATCCTACTAGATATGCTCATGATCCGTAGAACCCATGAACCTAGAGCTCTGATACTAACGTGTCACGACCCAAACTCCTACCATGGTCGTGATGGAGCCTAGCTCTACTTGCTAGGCAAACCAACTCACAAAAACAAAAACATACATATATAAAGATATATAATAGTCTCATAATATAAATAAAGAAGAAAAATGATCTCAGATAACCATAACAATCGACAATAATCCACCCCACGAACTTGTGTCATTGAGTATATGAGCATTTAGAAGAGGTACAATAGTCTCAAATACACTGTTTAGGATGAAAAGACATAAATGAAATATAACATTGAAAGGAGTTATGGCAATGTAGATCTGTCAAGCAAGGAAGCTTACCACAAAGTCTCTGTGTCAGCTCCTAAGCACCTGGATAAGTATAGCTAGCACTGGTCTTAGGATTACATAAAAATATAGAAAACTGTGGTATGAGTAAAAACACCAACGTTTAATATGTAAGTATAAAGCCTAACCCCGATGAAGTGGTGATGAGGTTTAGACAAATGTGACATATTCTCATAACCTGTTTAACTCATATAATTATACAATAAACATAGATAACAATCAAGCAACCACGAATATAATTAATAAGGTGCACAATCAAGAATTAGTTATTAAGACACAAAACTACAAATGTGAATAATATTCATAAAATACCATGCATATGATTGTTGCTACACGAGTGTAAAATGTCTATGCATGTTAACAACTCCATTTTCTCCTCAACTGACACCTCCTATGTGACCAATATCATTATGCACATATGGCCCAAGGTAGAATGGGCGATCAAATGACTCCAGCGGATGGATCAAATTCCATACGCGAGCATCATAGATCTATAATGAATCATCAACATCTTATAAATCAATCATCAAATCACGCAGAATGTACTAATGTGCCAACTCATAATAACTGTATGGAATGTCCCATCGTGCCAATATCAATACATAATAGATTACCACGTGAAAAGATGTATGCATATAAACAAGAAATAATCATGTCTAGTTCATATTGATAAAGAAATCCGCATGCAATCATGCATGCATATTGTAAGGACACAAAAAATTTCACTAAGTAATTTACGATATTGTGGTGCCAAGGTCGGATTACTATTGTTTTTATGTGTAAACGAGGGATATTAATATGATGGATATTAAAGGGATATGGTAATAAGTGTACGAGGCATATAGTAAGTAATGTGGGGTCTAAAGAGAGGCCTATGTCTAAGTCAAGTTGGAAAATTACATAATAGGCTATAATTCCAAATGAGTTCGCACGAGTCCAAACTCTGGACGAGCATGTCTACATATATATAAGGTGTAATGTGATAAAAATATATCAATGAAAGATCTTTGAGTCTATTTTTTAACGCTTCAAACCGTTAATTATTTGGAACACTCCTACAAAAATTTATGACCAAATTACCAAAAGCTAGCAAAGTATGATTCTGCGACCGCAGAATCATTTTGCGAGCCGCAAAAATGATCTGCGAACCGAAAAATGGTCGCAGACCTGCCCAGTGCAGACCGCTTATGGGAACCAATTTTTCAATCCATTCCGCGACCCACATACCTATTTTGCGGTCCATTCTGCAACTGCAGACCTGATTTCGGAGGCTTCATTTTCCATTTTCATAACCCGATCCCGTTTTGATGATTAGGCTTGAGGCTTTATTTGGGATATTTTCTAGTGAATTTAGAGAGAGGTGAGAGCATTTTAGAAAGGGAATAAGGAAATCTAACATTTTAATCATCCAATCTTGCACAAATTCTCAAGAATCAAGGAAGATAATCAATAGCTCATTATCTTTCCGGGTAAGTCCTACTTCTAAAATTTCATGTAAGAAATTTATGAGTTCAAATATATATTGTGGGGTTGGAAAGGGGCCATGCATGTGACACAAAGTTGTAGTATGTGAGTAATGAACCATTTTGGGTAGTTTCTTGTTGAAATTGGTTGAGAGACGAAAAGATCTCCATTATAGAGCCTTGTAGTCTATTTCACATGTTAGGTGTTTGACAAAATTCCTAAGAGAGTTACATCATGGGAATGTTTCTAATTTTTTACCCGATCGTATGACGATATATCTAATGCCATACTTCATTTTGACCCCATTTTTCGGTACTTTTAGAGTGAGAAACAGCGTCTTAGAGGGAGAAAGTGTTGTTCATCAAAATTACTCCTTAATTATTGTTTATACCTTGAAGATTGTCAAGAGAGGCACCTAGGTCTTTTTCCTAAGAGGTACGTTTCTATCACCAAAATTCTTATTATCAAAATTTAACTAGAATAGTCCACTAGAAAGGTAATTCATGGGAATGGCAGTGATTATCTTGCATGCATGTGTTTCAAAAGAATGTAGGGAGATTGTGAGATAAAAATGGTGAAGAGTAGTGTGTGGGATGATGGAATCTTTCACAAAAAAGGTCTTAAGAATATAATTCACACCTTGTGTTTGATAATGTGCTCAAATGAGTGATGCGAGACTAAATTGCATAGTTTAACATGTGATATACCTTACATTTTATGCGCANCCTGGCGTTAGCCAGGCGTTAGCCACCAAACGCCAGGGTCCCCAGTCGGCCAGAAATCAAGTTTTGACGGGTTTAAGTGTTTCCCAAGTGAAATAGACATCTCCTACACGGTTAGGGTTCACCCTAAACCTATAAATAGACACCAAACAACACGATTTGAAGGGGATTCGAAGCCACAGAAAGAATTCAGAAGGATTCAACAAGAATACACCATAGAAGTGACAAACATCGATTTCTACATTTA
>ML344532.1:0-32446 GCA_005239505.1 Nicotiana paniculata | reverse complement strand
TGATTCGCGAGCAGGCTAGCCTTATTGTTATTATGTTGACCACGTCGCATGATCGATTCGCGATCAGGGAAAATAGATGCATCTATGGTTCGAGCCGTTCGACCCTTCGGCAGTGCACCATTTATTATTGTTGGTCCGCGCCGTTCGACCCTCGGCATTGCTTGCGCATGATATTTACTGCATATTTTCTATGATTTTGCCTGATTACTGGCCTGGAATTTTAAGTTGTCAATCGAAATGATAGAGATTTAAAGTTATTAAAATTTTGGAAGAAGTTATTCCTTCCCGTTGATTATTCGTTATTTGATTAAATCACCCATGTTGATTAATTGCTTTTAATATGACGAAGATTTAAAGTGTTAAATGTGGAAGGAGTTAATATTATTTATTCCTGTTTTTAATAAATTGCCTATGATAATCATGCTTAGTGTCACACTCGAATACACTAAATTGACTTCTAGCAAGTGTCTAATTCGACCTCTCGTCACTACCTCTCTGAGGTTAGGCAGGCGACTTACTGAGTACACGTTGTTTTTGTACTCATGCTACACTTGCTGTGTATTTTTATTGCACGGGTACTTTCATAGCGATGTGGAAGATTTGGAGACTTAGGCGAGCTGCATCATCAGGAGGCGATCCGCAGCTGACAGAGTCTCCCTCATATTGTATTTATTTTCATTTTAAATTCCTTGCCCAATTTGTATTTCGGACAAGCTTTGTGATGATTGTATAAATTCTTAGAGATTGCTCATGTACTTGTGACACCGTGTTCTGGGATGTGTTTGGGATATATTTTCTGAAATGGAACATTTAAGCCATCGTATTTACTTAACGGATTTTGTTTAGTTATTATGTAACAAGTTAAAGATACTGATTTCAAAAATGCTAAAACAGGAAATTTAACTTAACTATTTAAATGATCGGCTTGCCTGAAAATGATGTCCGGCGCCATCACGACCTTAGGGATTTTGGGTCGTGACACCCACACTAGTTCCTGCACCTACTGAGGGTGCAATGATTCCTCCCACTTCTCAGGCCCAACGATCAAATGTTGCACCCACTTTTTCTAGCCAACAAGGGGACTCTATTGGGTCCAGGGTGAACAAGATTCTTCAGTTAGATCCTCTGGTGTTCACGGGTGCTAATCTCGAGGAGGATTCCCACTACTTCATTGATGAAATGCATAAGACTCTCTAGGTTATGCGTGCTACTGAGACGGAGGGAGTGGAGTTGGCCTCCTACTACCTGAAAAGGGTGGCCTATTCTTGGTTTGAAGTGTGGGAGGACTCTCGGGAAGAGGGGATCCCTCCAGCGAGATGGAGTGAGTTTGTTGACTCTTTCATGGACCATTTATTTCCTGCCGAGACTAGGGCATCCCGTGCCGCAGAGTTTGAGAACCTTAAGGTAGTAAGAGTGTGTGAGAGTATCACATGGAGTTAATGCGCCTTTCAAAATATGATATTCACATGTTGCCGACTATGGAGGCTAGAGTGTGCGATTTTGTGCAGGGCCTTAGCCCCTTGGTTATCAATGAGGCCGCTACAACTGCCTTGAACTCGGATATGAACTATGGGAAGATGGTGGCATTTGCTCAAGACACATAGAACTATAAGTTGAAGAAAAAAATAGAGTGAGAGGGTAGCAGCAAGGCGCGGTCCGCGGGAAATTTTGGAGAGTCATTCGGTGGGGGAAGATCAGCTTTTAGGGGAGGGTCATCAGGGCCATACCAGTATTTTGCTCAGTCTTCAGCTAGTGCACCGCTAGCAGGGCCTAGTCAGCAGCAAGGGAGTCATTTCAGGCCCAATCAAGGCAGCAAGGGACCCCACCAGCAGGGTCGATCATGAGGGATATTTCAGCAGTAGCGGAGGCCCCCATTCCCCAAGTGTGGGAAGATTCACTTGGGGATCTGCTAAATGGACCTACCCATATGTTACGAGTGCGATTGAGGGGTCATATTCAAAGGGAGTGTCGTTCATCCCTCCAGGGTGTGGGCAGGGGCACAGCACAACCATTCAGTTCTGCAGCTGCTACATCTTCAACACCCTTTCCAACTCGAGACACTCCAACACTAGCAGGGCGTGGTGCGCAGAGTTCAGGAGGACCCTACCGTTTCTATGCTCTGAGTAGTCGCCAGAGTGCACAGGCTTCTCCAGATATTGTCACAGGTATATTGACTACCTAATCTCATGATGTATATGCTCTTATTGATCCCGGTTCCACCTTGTCCTATGTTACCCCTTTTGTTGGTATGGAATTCGGGATAGAACTGGAACAGCTTCCTGAGCCGTTATCTGTATCTACTCCGGTTGGTGAGTCTATTATGGCCGCATGTTTTTGTAGGTGTTGTGTTGTGACGGTACGTGGTAGGGACACCGTGGCCAATCTTATTGAATTGGGGATGGTCGATTGTGATGTAATTATGGGAATGGATTGGCTTTATTCATGGTTTGCCAAGCTCGATTGCCGAACTAGAACTGTGAGGTTTGAATTTCCGAATGAGCTAGTTGTTGAATGGAAGGGGGATAATGTGATTCCAAAAGGTAGGTTTATATCTTACCTTAAGGCCACGAAGATGATTAACAAGGGGTGTATCCATAATTTGGTCCAGGTTATGGACACCGATGCTAAGGCATCTACACTCAAGTCTGTTCCAATGGTGAATGAATTGTCACGCCCCGAACCTGGGGAGGCGTGGCTAGCACCCGGTATCGTGCTGGCCCGAGCGAACCATTCTGTAACTCATGATCGTTCGACCAAAACTATAACATACATAGGTCGCGTTATCTAGGGTCATTCCTTTTGTAACTATCACGGGCCAACGTGGCCACAACTCATAATGTATAACTATAAGTGGGTAAACATTGTATCAGTAAACTATCGTTCTTAAAACATGAATACATATAGGTCGGCAAGGCCTCTGACATACTGTACAAAATGAACCTTTGTCTACAAAGCCTCAAAGATTATTTGACATAAAATGGGATAGGGTACCAGCCTACCCATAAGTCTGTAGAAAACTTCTGACACGATGACTCATAAACTCAATTGCACTCCAAATGAGGTGGAGTCTTACCGATCTTTTGTTGAAGCCAATCTCGTCTACTATGAGGGTTCGTCAAACTGATTATCGGTACCTGCAGGCATGACTGTTGCTTCCCCAACAAAAGGACGTCAGTGCGAATAATGTACTGAGTATGTAAGGCATATAAATCAGTATATAAAGGACATGGAAGAAACATGGAGTAAAGGACTCAACCTGTAAGTCTTGATGGCTTTGTAAATCATGAAATATTTATAACGTCATGCATATGCATATAAATGTCATGTAATTCATAGGTATGTACATACATAACATCATCAAGCCTCTGAGGGCGCCCCATCATATCATCTCGGCCACTGTGGGTAAATCATCAATGTATACCAGCTGATCAAGTAGTGGTGTGTATATAACACCATAACCTTTTCCCATATCCCATATAAATACAATATACGTATATACGTGTATATAATTCCGTCTGGTCATGGGTCAATGTGCATATATATACATGAGTGAAATACATGAAAAATATGTAATAATCTCAATATACCTTTCGGATAAACTTTATCAACTACGTATATTTCTGGGACCAATGAAAAGAAGATGTGATAATAAGATACATGGAATTCAAGAACATAGACACCTCTCATACTCCTATGAATAGAGTCATTTATGGAAGTTGAACATTTGCTCGTTTCATTTATATCATATGGATCATGCCAAAAAAAAAGGAGGGCTTAGCCTTAACATATCTGGAGTAGGGAAAAAATCCGTAGTTGTGACAAACATTTTCATGTTTCATCCTCACACATCAGAGAACTAAAACTAAGCGTTTGCTTGGTGGTTCTAAGAACTCGTTTAGCAGATTTTGCAGTTTGAGTTTCCTGTTGGCTTCTTTGTCAATAGTATTTAGTTGATTGAAACCCTCTATAGACCTTTTCATCTATATTCAGTAGCACATACCCACTAAGGAAAACAACCAAGAAATTTCAAGAAAACTCATACTCACATCAAAAAATCAAATCTTTAAGGTTTTTCCATATATATATATATATACACAAACTGTTATTAACAGTCTGAGGCTAGAGAGAAATTGGTCTGTTTTATTAAGAGGGATTAGAAAAGGAAAGAATGTGGAAGGCCTGAAGGGATATTGAGATATACTTTTGAGGCTCTGAATATAGGAAAACAAAATTAAATAAAACCTTATGTATGGAAAATAAAACCCCATATTCGTAGTTGTCTTATAACTAGCCTAAATGTTGCCACCTAATCAAATGACTAAGAGTCATTTGCTCAAGATGTGGCTTGCTGCCACGTAATCCCCTTTTGGAGAATTTAAACTTTATTCAATAACTAATTAGGTAGTATTCCGCTACCCGATAATTAATCAATTATCCGTATAATTAAGAATTATCTTAAATTACTTAAAATTTTACTCATTTTTAATATACTTTATACATCATACTATCACACTAAATATTGACTAGCAAGTCTATCATTTCAAAGATTAATTACAAGTGTCTTTTTGTTTTGGAGTTTTATACGATTTTATGATAAGCTTCGCGTCACAATAAAACTTCACCTCTTTTTGGTATAATTTTTGGGAAAGATTAGATTTTCCCTCCACCAATGATAGCCTCTTAGGCTATTCAGTTTGAAGTCTAACTAAAATGTCTTCCCATGTAGTTCTCTATTCATAATATAAATTATCAAATAAAGACTTTTTTTCTACTAGTCCATAAGTATCGGGTATTATAGCTCGGACTGTATTTTATCTCAAAATGACAAATTTCGACCAACCTAATTTTCTTCAACTCGTTTACCCTCGCACCTTCACGACTTTACTTATCACTTGTTATAAATATTATAAATACTTATAACCTCAAATAATAGTCTTGTCCTCATCTTAAAGTACTACTATTACAATATTAAAATAATAAATCACGGTACCATATAAAATAAATACATACATTATTATTTTATTAGCACATTCATATAAAAATACATATATTTTCTCAACTTATAATTTTTGTAATCCGATATAAAGAATACAAAATTGAGAACATACTTCATAATGGGGAAAACCACAATGGTTTATAAAATTGTTCTGAAGTGCAATTAGCAGAATTACAAAATAAGAATATTACTTGTGAATTATCATTAACAATCATAACATACAATATTATATGCAACATATAAAGGATAAGAAGACAACACTTAATTTGAGGAAAATGATAAAATAGGGGACGAACTTACAGGTCTCATAATAATAATGTCTTAAACCATCTATAACCTCCTAAAAGACATAATTCCTTCGAACTCATGTGGATTTACTATGACACATCCTAATGCTAAGGTACGAGATGTAACATGAATTTTTGGAGGTCTTTCCTGATGATCTCCCTGGGATTCCGCCAGATAGGGAGATCGATTTTGGGATTGATGTGATGCTAGGCATGCAGTCTATATCTATTCTGCCCTACAGGATGGCGCCAGCAGAATTGAAGGAACTACAGGAACAATTGAAGGATTTGTTCGAGAAGGGTTTCATCCGACCGAGTATGTCACCATGGGGCACACCGGTTCTCTTTGTGAGGAATAAAGATGGATTACTGAGGATGTGTATTGACTACCTGCAGCTCAACAAAGTCACAATAAAAAAGAAGTACCCGTTACCAAGAATAGATGAATCCGGTTTTCAAGCCTTTTCTAGATTCCTTTGTGATAGTGTTCATTGACGATATTCTTGTGTATTCATGAGGTCGACAGGACCATGCCAATCATCTCAGAGCAGTTTTGGAGACTCTTCATCCGCACCAATTGTACGCAAAATTTTCAAAATGTGAATTTTGGCTCGAATTTGTCACATTCTTGGGTCATGTCGTCTCCAGAGAAGGTATTAAGGTTGATCCTCAAAAGATTATAGCGGTGAAGAATTGGCCTAGACCTACAACGCTAATCGAGATTCGTAGTTTCTTGGGCTTAACAGGATATTAAAGGAAGTTTGTGGAGGGGTTCTCTACTCTTGCCTCTCTGTTTACTAAATTGACTCAGAAAGCGGTTAAGTTCCAATGGTCTGATGCTTGTGCAAGGAGCTTCCAGGAGTTGAAATGAAGATTGACTACGACACCAGTGTTGACCCTGCCAAAGAGTGCAGATGGGTTTGTGGTATATTGCGATGCTTCAAGGATCGGGCTTGGGTGTGTGTTAATGCAACACGTCAAGGTTATAGCTTATGCTTCTAGGCAACTCAAGAATCATGAAAAGAACTATCCAACACATGACTTAGAACTTGCAGATGTGGTTTTTGCATTGAAGATTTGGCTCCATCATTTGTATGGATCCATGTGGATGTATTCACGGATCACAAGAGTCTTCAATATATTTTCAAACAAAAGGAGCTGAATCTGAGGCATAGAAGATGGATTGAGTTACTCAAAGATTACGACATCGATATTTTATATCACCTGAGGAAAGCCAATGCTATGGTGGATGCTCTTAGCCGGAAATATATGGGTTATTTGTCTCACTTGGAGGCATGTCAAAGACCGGTCACCAGGGAGGTTCACCAGTTAGCTAGTTCGGAAGTTCATCTTGCAGACTCTAATTAATTAGGGGTAATTATGCAAAATAGGACTGATTCATTGCTTGTTGTGGAAGTCAAAGAGAAGCAATACGATGATCCATTAGTTGCACAAGTGAAGGAGGGGATTCATAAACATAAAACTATGGCTTTTACTCTTGGTATGGATGAGGGTACACTAAGGTACCAAGGGCGTCTATGTGTTCCAAATGTAGATGGTCTCCGGGAAAGAATCATGACCGAGGCTCACACTTCTAGGTGTTCCGTGCACCTAAGTTTTACAAAGATGTATAATGATCTCAAGGAAGTCTATTGGTGGAATGACATGAAAAGGAATGTGGCGGACTTTGTGGAAAGATGTCTGAATTGTCAGCAAGTAAAGGCCAAACACCAACGGCCTTGTGGGTTGTCACATAACAAAGAAATTCCAATGTGGAAGTGGGTAATGATTAATATGGACTTTATGGTAGGATTACCGCGTACTCCGCACAAGTTTGACTCAATTTAGCTGATTGTGGATCGACTCACAAAATCAGCACACTTATTGCCAGTTAAATCTACCGAGACAGCGGAACAATATGCTCAATTGTATATCAAGGAAAGTTAGTTGCATGGAACTCCAGTTTCTATCATTTACGATCGAGGGTCTCAGGTTACGACCAATGTTTGGAATAAATTTCAACAAGGTTTGGGTACTCAGGTGAATCTTAGTACACCCTTCCATCCACAGACCGACAGGCAGGCAGAGGGGACAATTTAGACACTTGAGGACATGTTGCGTGCTTGTGTTCTTGACTTCGAGGGTAGATGGTATGATCATTTTCCAATCATATAGTTTGCTATAACAACAACTTTCATGCCAGTATTCAGATGGCACCATTTGAGGCATTATATGGTAGGAGATGTGGATCTCATATTGGGTGGTTCGAGATTGGGGAAGCTGAGTTGATAGGACCAGACCTCGTGCATCAGGCTATGGAAAAAGTTAAGATCATTAAGAAGCGGTTGAAAATTGCTTAGATTCGTCAAAAATCCTATTCGGATGTTCGTCGCAGAGACTTAGAGTTCAAATAATATGATTGGGTATTCTTGAAGGTTCCCCTCATAAAGGGTATAATGCGATTTTGAAGGAAAGGGAAATTGAGTCCAAAGTATGTCGGGCCGTACAAAATCATTTATAAGATTGGTCAGGTGGCATACAAGCTTGAGCTACCACCCGAGATGTCATTAGTGCACCCGATATTCCATGTGTCTATGTTGAAGAAGGTAGTTGGAGATCCGTCAGCTATTGTGCCGGTTGAGACCATTGAGTTTAATGAAGAACTGTCCTATGAAGAAATTCCAGTTTCCATTCTTGATAGGCAAGTCCGAAAGTTGAGGAATAAAGAAATTGCCTTCGTGAAGGTGTTATGGCGAAACCAGCAAGTTGAGGAGGCTACTTCGGAGGCCGAGGATGAGATGAAAAAGAAGAATCCTTATTTGTTTGTATAAGCTATGTAACCTTTTTTATAAAACTGTCGCCTATGGAATTTTTATCACTTGTTCAGTTAATGTAAATATGCTTCTCTATAAATATATTGTATGTGAGGCCACAATTGGTGTTGTTATGAGTTATGTTACGTCATTGGATTATGTATATGATTTAAGGATGTGTTTCTGGGGCTCTCTGACAAGTGGATATGCCAAATTACAGGGGAAACTCTGACGAATTTTTGGAAATTTAGGGAGTTAGTCAAATTTGGGGTTCTTGGTGTGTGGTATAAAAGATGAGTTGCATAAGATGTTAATAATGAAACTTGATCCTCGTTAGAGGAAGAATGATCTTAAGTGGGGGAGGATGTAAGCCCTGCAAATTTTTTCTTAAAAATCGGGGTTCCGTGATGCCAGGGTAGGCGTAGAGGTTAATAATAGTAGGAATTCTCGGTCGGACTTTTTTGATTGAATAGTGCATTGAGGAGTTGAAGGAAAATATTTGCAGATATGGGAATTTATGCGGCCCATTATGCTGCCGCATAATCACTCTGCGGGCCGCAGAATGGCCGCAGAGTGAAGCAGCTACTTAGGCCATATTTGATGTCAATTTCGCGGCCAGTTATGCGATCGCATAACCATTTCACGGGCCGCACTTTGATCGCATAATTAGACTTAGAATTTTGTATAGGGAGGTTCTGCGGCGCATTATGCGACCGCAGAACCGGTCTGCGGGCCGCATAACGGCCGTAGAGTGAAGCAAGACAGCCCAGTTCCGAAGACCATTTTTCGTGGCCATTTCACGGACCGCATAATCATTATGCTGTCGCATATGCTATCACATATCCTGTCCTGGGACTTCATTTTTGGGTTGTTATAACCCGACCCTACTTCATTAAAACATAGCCATAGCCCATTTTGAGCAAATTTCTGATACTTTTAGAGTGAGAAAGTATGCTTAGTGTGGGGAAGTAAACTTCAACCTATTATCCATCAATTCTTGCTCAATCAGTGAAGATTAACAAGGAAAGTATTCATCCTAAAGGTAAAGAATCTATGTTCTAGCTCTCAATTTCGAAAATTTACTAAAAAGGGGATAATTAGAAAGACAATTCTTGGGTGTGGGGTTGTTGTCTTGCTTGCATGTGTTATCAAAGAATGTATGAAGGTTGTGAGATAAAAATGGTGGAGAATGGGTTGAGGGATGATGGAATATTTCATAAAAAGGGGCTTAAAGACCTTAATGAACACCTAGTGTTTGATAATATGCTCAAGCGAGCTAGAATCATGGTCATCTTCCTAATTTTGGTTCAACTTGCTATATTTCTAAAAATAGATTGAAGTTGCTAAGAATTCTAGAGCATTTAAAGTTTAAGGAATATCAATTGAGGTATGTTGGATAAATCTCTCCTTCTTAGAATTGAATCCCATGGTGTTCATGTAATTGGTGTAAGTCCCAAATTGATCATTGAAGAATTGGCTATTCCGAATGTGCTTGTGTTGAAGGTTATATGTTCAATATGTATTCGAAATGATTCATCAAGTCATCTTATCATTTGAGGATGTGTTCAAAATATGGAATATGTGTTAAAAATATTAAGACTTCAAGTCAAGATCGAGTAAAGGTTTTTATGCCAAATTGTATGAAAAGCCTCTATGTGCCTAAGATTCCCATATTGCTGATATGTGTATTTAATGTCTTAAATGAAAAGACTTATTGTTGTTGATGGTGATATTGATGTTTGAATTTGGAAAGGGGAACTGGAATTATGAAATACAGCCAAGTGCCAAGAATGACGTTAAATATGCTAGTACTATTCGACGGTACTAACGTGCCTTTTGCCGGGGCGTTGCATATTTAAATGGATGCAGGTGGTTCCATTGCAGGCAGTGTTGATCATCGGTAGTGGTACATCTTCTTCCCAACAGATTTGGTGAGCCCCACTTCATCCCGGGGTCATGTATTGTATCTTTTGTTCATATATTATCACGATTTGAGGTACAACCGGAACCTTGTTGCTGGCACTATCATAACACTTTTTTGTATCCTTTAGAGGCTCTGTATACACAATGTGGGTTTTACATGGGTGCTAGATAAGTCAAACAAATTATGTCGTGTTTTGATCACATGTTCCACTCAAACCATAAGAATGTGTGTATTTTGAGACTTAAAAATGATGTAACTAATGAAATGATTTAGTATTGTATACATGATGTCCCTACTGTCTAATTAATAAAATTATGTCTTCTTTTGATCATGGGTGAGTTGGGTATACAGTATCTAACAGGCTTGCTTGCCCGGATTCACTCGATTGAGCGCCGGTCACGCTTCTCAAGTTTGGGGCGTGACAGTGTAGACCCTGGTTTTGAAGACATGTATAAGGATAAGGGTTCCAAATATGCTGGGAAGTTGGGAGGGGATGAGAAATACCTGGAAAATTCAGATCCAGATAGTACAAATGATGAAGTTATTGATGAAGATGAGGTACATAACGCTCAACCAAGAAGATACAACACTAGGGTATACTTTGATCCTACTTCCAATGAAATTTTTTTCCAGTTGGAAATGGTTTTTGTAAGTGTTAAACAGTTCGAAATTGCTTTGCAAGATTATGCTGTACAAATGATAGTTCAAATTTAGTTGATGCCTATTGAGCAACATATGGTTAGGGAAACATGTGTGAACCCAACAAGATGTAGATGGAATATTTTGGGAAGCTGGGAGGGACACACAAGGAATTTCATTGTTAGCAGCTACTATCCTATTCATAAGTGTTTCAGAGCACCAAGAAACAAGATGGTCTATACATCATGGGTAGCTAAACATTTCAAGGACAAGATTATCAACCAACTTGATAAAGCTTAGGAAGTTGCAGGATTTGATTAGGATAAAGTAAGGTGTGTATGTGGAAAAACTATAACGAACCGACCGGTCGTTTTGAGTAATTACACTTTGCTTGGTGGTTTGAGGGCATGAGTGACCCTGCCTGATATATTATGACTTTTGTGTATCGTCGGATTCGATTTTTTGGGTTATTCATAATTAGTTTGGAAGGATGAATTTCACGCTTGAAGCTTTAAGTTGGAAGAGTTGACCAAGTTGACTTTTGAGTATTTGACCTCGAATCGAATTTTTGATGGTTCCGTTAGGTCTTTTGGACTTGGGCGTGCATTTGGATATTTCTAGAAAGTTTTGCCACTAATTGGGGAAATTTGGAAATTTGAAGGTTTGGATTTTGGTTCCTGGAATTGGAATAGCTTCGTTATGTCATATTGGACTTGTGTGTAAAATTTGAGGTCATTCAGAGTTGATTTGATATGTTTTGGCACAATTTTTAGAGGTTTAAAGTTCAAAAGTTCATTAAGTTTGATTTGAGGTACGATTTGTTGTTTCGATGTTGTTATGTGTGATTTGAGGCTTCGAGTAAGTTCGTATCATGTTTTAGAACTTGTTGGTATATTTGGATGGGGTCTCGAGGACCTCGGGTATGTTTTAGGTAAGTTTTGAACAAGTTTGGGCATTTCGACACTTTGATGATGTTCTGGAGCAGTTGAAGTGCGGAGAGCACATTTTGGTGTGCTGAGGCAAAGCCTCATGTGCGGACCGCAGTGGAAAATGTGTGGATTGCAGAGGAAAAGTGCGGACCACAGCAAGGAGAATCCGCAGGTTTGATGGTTTGACTTCGAAAGATTATATCTTTTAATCCATTAGGAATTTGGAGATGATCCAAAAATGAAAGTTGTTGTCCTTTGAGTCTAGTATTCATAAAGATAAACTGTTCTCATTTAGAAATTTGCACAATAAGTTATGATCAATTTACTGAAGCCTAGTAGTGCAACTACTTCTGAAGTGTGGCCACACCATTTGGATCGCGGCCGCAAAACTTGGAAGTGCGGACCACACAAAAAATATGTAGTCAGCACCGTGAGAGATCAGATATTGTAGTATGTAAATGGGATTTTTGGTCTTTTATTTCATTCTCCACCACTTTAGAGACTTGGGAGCTCGGGTTTGAAGGTTTCAACCTAGACCTTCATCTACAAGCTGGGGGCTAAGTGATTCTAACATACATCTATGAGATTTACATGAATCCAACACTAGATTTAACATCAAAACATGGCATTTAACAAGAGAAATTGGGGTTTTGTGAATACTTTTCTAAAGTATTTTTTTGAGGTTTGAACATCGATTTAAAGTTTGATTTGAGTGAACTAGTATAGTTGGACTCGTAATTGAATGAGTTGTCAGATTTTGCGAGTTTTGTCGGGTTCCGAGGTGCGACCCCAAGTTTGACTTTTTGGTTGACTTTGAGTAATTGACTAAAGATTCGACCTTCATTTCTTGAGTTTGTTTCCTATAATTATTTGATATTTTTGAGTTGCTTTTGGCTAGTTTCGAGCATTTCGGAGGTTGTTACGCGTGGGGTGGCATTTCTAGAGTGTCGTTTGGGTTGCTCGGTAATAGTCTTGTCTTGTTTGAGGTAAATATCTTATCTAAACTTGATTGAGGCACTAGTTGCCTGAATTATTTATGATAGCTGCGTGCTATGAGTGTGAATATGTGAGGGGTTTGAGCCCTTGTGCGAGCATCAGGGTATTTATCCATGCTCGGGGTAGTACCTAGGCTATGATATGCCTGCAGTTGGCTGTTAAACTTTAATTTATAATGTTTCTCATATTTGTATAGTTGTTGTGAACTATTTGAGCCATGATTGAGGTTACGGAGAGTCTAATTCCCTAAATAAACTTGGTCATTGTTAATTCTGTGATAAATTGTCGATTTGAGCTGTGATAGCACATATTGCACATGCCTACACTTTAGCATGTTATTATGCCAGTCCAAGAGCATGAAATATGATATTTATCCATCATATACATGTGTTTTGTGTACTTTCTTCTGTGTGATATGATTTGGACTGGGTGTTGATCGCGTCCAAATGTACACCTCTAAAAAGGTATGAAATGACCGTTTACAATTATAGTAACCTAACTAAGAGTTTGGGTCGAACTCACAGGGAGTCAAGATGGGAGTTTGGGGTATATATTTTAATTTGCATGATTGAACTATCTTGATTTGCACTTCCAAAAAAAGGTTTTGTTTCTATGTCTAATTTTACACTAAAGATTGCAGCATAAAGAAAGAAGACTAGGAATAGTTGTTTTTGAGGTTTTTCAAATTGATAAAAAGCCTACGGTTGTGACCATTACCTAGGTGTTTGCCTAATGGGCTAAAGACCTTAATGCTTGGTTTGTTCATCGGGGTTAGTATAGCTATCAACTCTCAATTACCCACTCAATACTTCTCGGTCAGAGAGTGATTTTGCCCAATTTAGCTTTCAAGACCAAATGGGTATCACACAAAATAATTGATAAAAGCTCAAGTCGGGTTATTACTATCTCTAGGTTGAACCCTTTAATTGGGTTAATCAATCTCTCGATTGACCCAATTCCTTGTTAGCTAAGTTTTCCTAGACTAAGTCTCTCTTTCTCAAGTAGAGACTAAGTCAAATAGGCATGAACTAATATTTGCAACCATTAATTCCACAAATTCAAGCATGAACTAGGCTAAATAATAAACACTCATTCATAAACAAGCATTAAATTAGATACCCATAAGGTTTACACACTAGGGTTAGTGTCACGACCCAAAATCAACCGTTGTGATGGCGCCTATCGTGGAACTAGGAAAGCCAATTACTCAACTTTTTCAACATAACCAAAAGCTTTGAAAAGTATAGAAGAAATTAATATTTAAGGAAAACCTTTTGAAAATAGAAATAAATATGCAACTCAATAGAGTCTCTCCCAAAACCGGTGTGTCACCGAGTACATGAGCATCTACAACGGAATATAGTCTAATACAATGTCTAAAGAGTAAAAACTGAAATACAAGTAAAGACAACGAAGGAGGGTCAAGTTCTGCGAACGTCATGCAGCTACCTCGATAGTCTCCCGAGATCCTGACCCCACACTCAGCAGCCGCCATGACCATAAGCACCTGGATCTACACACGAGGTGCAAGGTGTGGTGTGAGTACAACCTACTCAATAAGTAACAAATCCAAACTTTAGACTGAAAGTAGTAACGAACTCAATCGGCACAGTTCAATACAGAAATAACAATGCAGAAACGTAGGCATGCTTTCAATTTCAACAGATAAACTTAAAACAGTAAAATAGATCAAATCTGAATGATAAGAAGAATATAACTGCTCTACGTATACATGCCAATGCACATGTTGTATGTGATGTACCATGTTGACATCCTCATGTGCTTATACTCTGAGATTGTCAATCACTAAGTACTGTATATGGCCAATCCGGCCCAGGGAAGATCCATCTCGTAATATATATACATCGACTGACTATCAATTACCTAGTACTGAGTAGGGCCAATCCAGCCTGTGAGGAAGATACATCCCTAGGCATATAATGCTTCGGACAAGATCCATGTCCAGGGAAGATCCATCCCTCAGTATAATCAACCGTGCTCACTGGCGGTGTATGCAGACTCCTGAGGGGCACCTTCACCCCAAGATCTATCATAAATCAGTGTATAACCATTGTGGCGTGCAACTTGATCCCATAGATGTCACTCATAATCAGGCCCTCGGCCTCACTCAGTCATCAATCTCTCTAGTCTCTCTCTCACGGGCTCATAATGTCATGAAACTAGCCCCAAAACCATGATATGATGTACAAATAAATAACAACAAAGACTGAGATATGATATGAAATGAATGAATATGACTGAGTGTGAAGTATCAATGAAATCAGTAAGACAACAGCAAGAAACGACCACTATGGGTCCCAACAGCACCGACATATATCCTAAACATGATCTCTAGCATGATTAACAGCTTAATTACTTTATCAGATGATGAAAACAGGTACATCAACAAGATAAGTCCACTATACAATGCCATGGAATCGACCATGTCACAATTCTCACGGTGTACGCCCGCACGCCCATCACTTGGCATGTGCCGTCACCTCAACACCAATCATATAACATATATTTCGGGGTTTCGAACCCTCAGAGCCAATTTATGAAGTGTTACTTACCTAGATACGAGAAAATCCCTACTCTAATATGCCTTTGCCTCGCAAATCGGCCTCCAAATGACCCAAATATAGCCGCAAATAGTATAATACAATCAATACGGGATAAAGGAATCAATTCTACAAGAAATTACAAAGTTATAACTCAAAAATCCGAAATTGGTTCAAACTCAACCCCCGAGCTGACGTCTCAAAATCCGACAAAAGTAACAAAATCCAGAAGCCCATTCAACCACGAGTCTTACCATATCAAATTTACTCAAATCCGATAACAAAATCCCATTCAAAAACTCAAAAATCTAGCCCAAGAACTCTTCTTCATTTTCCCCAATTTTCCACCCCAAATCACAAGTTAAATGATGGAATCAAAGGAAAAATCATGTAAATTAATCAAGATTAAATAGTAATCATTTACCCCAAACATCCACATGAGAATTGTTACATCTAAGTTTCAATAATGACAATTGTGCAAAACTAAATCCTATCTATTTTTATTGCAGGAATGAAGGCACCGACAAAAGGAAAAAATCTATCAAAGGAGATGATAAGGAAGGACAAGAAGTTGATGATGCTAACTTAAAGGAGACAATTCTAGATCAAAGGACAAGAATCCATCAAAAAGGAAACCATACCAGTCTCGCTATCTCAGTCTCAATCAAAAGATATCAAAACTGTCTAACAAGGAAATATATCAACCGCAGCTCGAGAATATCACGAATCTCTTCAAAGACGATATTGAATATTGACCAACCAAATCTAAGCCTCAAATCAATCCACAAACTGAGGACATGATAAAGAAGGACATAAACGAATTTAGCCCATCTCAAGTGCAGGATTCGAGAGGCACCCCTTGGGTCAAATCTCTTAGAGCATAAAATGCCTCAA
The DNA here is from genome assembly GCA_005239505.1 of Nicotiana paniculata. Lineage (NCBI taxonomy): Eukaryota > Viridiplantae > Streptophyta > Magnoliopsida > Solanales > Solanaceae > Nicotiana > Nicotiana paniculata. The sequence goes on along the minus strand of ML344532.1, from coordinate 16,407 downwards.
TCAGATCAATCTGCAACGGCTCTGAAACTCTCTTATAAGAAGACTGCCAAGTTCAAGAAGAAGATTCACACAACTACGAACACTATCTTCTAAGTCTCTAGTTCTTAACACAAGCACTGCATTCTTTAGTTTACAAGTGTCATAAAAGATAGGAAGAGTTAGAACACATGTCAACATCCAGAAATTATAGTTGCTAAACATCATCGGTGGTGAACCAATTAAAATTATCACTGTTGTAGTTATTTATCAAGATCAAAGAGAACTCTTGTGACCCAAGGGAAACTAGACGTAAGTATTACACCGGTACCTAACTAGTATAAAAATTGATGTGTCTTGTTCTACTTTTAATTCGTTTGGTTCATCTCTATCTGATCTGTTTGTTGTACGAAAACTAGTCGACTAAACTCATACTTAGTCATCCAAGTTTTAATATCTAGTGAGGAAAAGATCATCGGATCAAACACAGTCGTCGGTGCATTATTTCAAGAAGGAACCTCTCAGGTACAACCTCCATATTTCAATGGACAACACTTTTCTCACTGGAAGGTTCATATGGAAACATACACTATGTCATATGACATCAAAGTTTGGCGTGTGATCAATAAGGGAAGTCTTCCAATTCCGCCAAAGAAAGACGCAAATGGTCAAGTCATTGTATCAACTGGTCCACTTGACTTAGATGATTACATTGATGAACAAACTGTTGTCATAATTGTGAATGCCAAAGCAAAAATATATTGTATAATGCTATCAATGGAGAAAATTATGAAAAGATTGCTCATAGTGCAGGTCCCACTTGTATATCGTATTTGGCCGAATAAGCATCGGACAAGTTGGAGTTCTTACCTGCGAACTCTAGAAGCTAGGGCTTTGTTCACCTTTGGACACGAACACTATTCCATTCTCTCTTTAAGTAGAATCAGGCTGAGCGATCTACCGGCATAGGACACAGAAAGTTCCTTCTCTCTCTTTTGAATCCCAGGGATTGACTCAGGGAAGAGGAGGGATCAAAAAAGAAAGCTGGTGCCTCGTTAGAAAGACTTGGTTCGTAGAGTAGAGGCCTTTCCCCAGCGGTTGAAGCGGACATTTCGAAATGACAGCATCGAAGATATATTTCTATATATACACGGTTACGGTTATCTCGGACTGCGTTCCGAAAAAAGCAGCCTGCCTTCCGCACCTTGATCTGTCTAGTTCTATTTTGACTAATCCGAATCTGTGTACCTCCTTCTACTCTAAACTACTGTGTGCCTATTTCAAGCTATGAAACTGCTAAGGAAATGTGTGATAAATTGGAGGTCACATATGAAAGAACCAACAAGGTGAATGAAACAAGGTCATAATCTTCAAGTTCGTGACTGTGAGCTATTTCAAATGAAGGATGGAGAATCAATGGAGGAAATATTCTCCAGGTTCAGCAAAATCCTTGGAGATCTAAAATGTTTTGGCAGACCAATAAAGAGTGGAGAATATGTCAGAAAAATTCTTAGAAGTCTATCCACAATTTGGCAGCCCAAAGTTATTGCTCTGGAATGTTAGGATCTTGACAAAGTGTCTTATGATGAACTTAAAGGTGATCTAATTGCCTTTGAGAAAACTCACTTGGACAAGCAAATTTAACAAGAAAAGAAGAAAACAATTGCCTTTAAAGCAACTGTGGCTGAACCAGAAAATGAAGAGGAAGGAGGAAAACAGGATGAAAACATAGCCATGATTTCTCATGTCGTAAAAAGCATGATGAGGAAAAACAGAAATAACAGAAGAGGGAAAACAAACTCCAGAAAAGAAAGGAAAAATAATTAAAATGATAATAATGATGGAAGATGCTATGAATGTGGAACACATTAACACATTCAAGCTTATTGTCCCGAACTGAAGAAGAAGCTCAGCAAGAACCTTCAAAAGAAAAAGTCCTCTGGAGCCTGGAGTGATGAAGAAGAATCTGACCAAAATAAATTGCAAATATGTGTTTCATGGCCATAAAAGAAGATAGCAATGAAGACTTAGGAGAGCTTGGGCTCATGTCAGACGAAGGAGCAGATGAGGAAGAAGACTTATGTGAACTTGGTCTTATGGAATACGAGGGAACCAGTGGGGTACGTCTTCCCACATGTCTCAATTGTTATGAACTTCAAGAATTTGTTGGTATTGGTATTGCAAATATTGAAAGAGTTCTAAATGAACTTAGAAAATCCAAAGAGAAAAGAAAGACTAGGCCTTGAAGCTGGAAGCTTGTGAAATTGAGCATGACATGTTTCAAGATGAAGTAAATGAACTTCAACTTTAACTGAATGGATTACAAAAATCCACTAGTCATAGTTCTATCAAATCAAATCAGACTACTCCTCATAATTCTTTGATTAGAACTAGAAACTCTCATGCATGCTCTTATTGTGGTAAAATGGCCACAACACTAACCAATGCAGGAACAGAATCAGAGCAGAAAGAGGCTCTGAAAATCCCAATAATTCGTCATGTTTTTATTGTGGTAATCATGGTCACACTTCAAACTGTTGCAGGTTCAATGAAAATAGGAGATGGATCTGGCGACCTAAATCCTCTAATAATCTAACACTCATAAAACTAACCATTCGAGACCCAAGTAGGCCTTGGGTACCAAAAAAAGTAATTTTGTTTTGCAGGAACACAGCAAGAAGAATCGAATAGGAAAATGGTATCTTGACAGCGCGTGTTCCAGACATACGACTGGTGACAAACAATTATTCAAAACAGTCACCAAAATAGATGGAGGAACAGTTACCTTTGGAGATAAATCAAAAGGAAACGTAATTGGAGTTGGAAAATTTCCTCTAAGATCAACATGTGATATGGACGAAGTATACCTGGTTGACGAACTCGGTTACAATCTTATCAGGATCAGTCAACTCTGTAAAAATGACTATGAGGTTCGCTTTAAGAAACACGACTGGTTTATAGAAGACGAATCATGTAAGGTTATTCTCTTAGGCAATAGAGACAGGAATGTCTACAGTATCAGCAATGTAGATAGTCTTGGTGATCAAATTTGTCTTTCCTCTATGATTGATGATCCTTGGGCTTGGCATAGAAATCTTGGACATGCTAGCATGCATACTATTCAAAAACTTTCTAAACACGATCTTGTCATTGGTCTTCCAAAACTAGATTTTTCAAAAGATCATATTTGTGATGCATGTCAATTAGGAAAACAAACTCAATCATCTTTCAAAATCAAAAACATTGTTTCTACTACTAAACCTCTTCAACTAGTACATATGATTTTGTTTGGACCAACTAGAACTGCTAGTATAGGTGGTAGAAAATATACTTTTGTTATTATGGATAGTTTTTCTCGATTTACATGGGTTATATTTCTAAGTCATAAATATGAAGCTCTAAGTAATTTTGAAGTCTTCTGTAGGAAGGTTCAACGTGAAAAAAGATACTATATTTTCACTATCAGAAGTGATTGCGGAGGAGCAACGTTTGAAAGTAGAGATTTTGAAAACATTTTCAATGACCAAGGAATCTCTCACAAATTTTCTTCACCAAGGCCACCTAAACATAATGGAGTGGTAGAACGTAAATATATAACCTTACTAACCTGTCAAGAACCATGATTGTGGAAAACTCTCTACCCCACCACTTCTGGGCAGAAGCTGTGAGCACAACATGTCATATCATCAACAGGTGTTTGATTCGACCCATTCTTAAAAAGACTCCACATAAGCTATGAAATGGTAAGAAACCCAACATCAACTACTTTCACTCCTTTGGATACAAATGCTTCATTCACAACAATAGAAAGGACAATTTGTGTAAGTTTGATCCAAAAAGCGACAGGGGTATATTTCTTGGATACTCTCCCTCAAGTAGAGCATATAGGGTTTACAATAAAAGAACCTTATGGATTTAAGAACCAATTCATGTTATTTTTGTTGATACTAACCCTCTCTCAAGGAATGAAAAACTTCCTGAAGATGAGGAAATTTCTATTGTCCCAAAATCTATTGTTGTAGGAAATCAAGATGAGTCGTCTGGTCAGCAGAATCAGTTAACTGAGGAGCACATTGAAATTCATGAATCCTCCTCAACGGAACAGTCGACTACTGAGGAAAGGGAACCAACCACAAACATTCCAAATGAGTGGAAAAGTGAACCTGGATATCCTTATAAATTCATTATCGAAAATCCACATGAAGGAATTACTACCAGAAGATCTCAAAATCTCAACTCACACATGGCTCTAATTTCTCAACTTGATCCAAAGAAAGTGGACGAAGCACTGAAAGACGTTTACTGGATCAAAGCAATGAAAGATGAACTTGATCAATTTGAAAGAAATAAAGTGTGGAAACTAGTTCCAAAACCTTCAAATGCTTCTATTATAGGAACCAAATGGGTGTTCAGAAATAAGTTGAATGAATCCGGACAAGTGGTTCAAAATAAAGCACAGCTAGTTGCGCAAGGTTACTCTCAACAAGAAGGAATCGACTACGGTAAAACAATTGCACTTGTAGCAAGATTGGAATCTATTCGAATATTACTTGATTTTGCTGCTCATAAAGGATTCAAACTATTTCAAATGAATGTAAAAAGTGCTTTTCTAAATGGATACATCTCTGAAGAAGTGTATGTGAAGCAACCTCCTGGATTTGTAAATGATACTCTCCCAGATTATGTATACAAGTTGACTAAATTTCTGTATGGACTCAAGCAAGCTCCTCGAGCCTGGTATGAAAGATTAAGATCCTTCCTTCTAAATCAAGGTTTCAAACAAGGTAATATCTATACAACTCTGTTCATAAGCAATCAAATTCAGGTGATCTTATTACTCAAATTTATGTTGACGATATCATTTTTGGAAGTCCTAACTCTGTTCTATGTAAAGAATTTGCTCACTTTATGAAAGGAGAGTTCTAAATGAGCATGATGGGAGAATTAACCTTCTTTCTTGGACTGCAAATCAAATAGTCTCCCAAAGGCATCTTTATTAGCCAAACCAAGTACATCAAGGAACTTATAAATTATTTGGCATGAAGAATTCTAAGTCCATTAGGACTCCAATGAGTCCAACAACTATGCTTGATGAAAATAACGATGGAAAAAGTTTGATGAAACTATTTATAGAGAAATGATTGGATCCGTATTATATCTCACTGCTAGTCGATCAGATATAATGTTCAGTGTTTGTAAATGTGAAAGTTTCAGCCGGCTACAAAGGAATCCCATCTTACTGTTGTTAAACGCATTATAAGATATCTTATTGGGGCCTCTGAATTAGGATTATGGTATGCTCACTCTAACAATTTTGTTTTAAAAAGTTTTTCGGATGCAGATTTTGCAGGTGATAAGATCGACAAGAAAAGTACTAGTGGCACATGCCAATTGTTGGGAAATGCACTAGTCTCCTGGAATAGCAAGAAATAAAATTGTGTTGCCTTGTCAACAACTGAAGCAAAATATTTAACCGTTAGAAGTTGCTGTCACGACCCAAAATTCATTAAAGGTCGTGATGGCGCCGGACACCACTTTCAGGCAAGCCAACAATAAATACCTAATTTAATTCTCATTTTAAGAATTTAGAAATTATATTTTTCCTTTAATTAAATAGTAAGAGATGGAGTTACAGAGTGAATAATAATGTTTTACAACAATTTCAATACAGTGCAACCCATAATCGCCCCAAAACCCGGTGTCACAAGTGCATGAGCATTAACTAGGAATAATAAAATAAAATGCAACAACTGTCCGGAATACAAATTGGACAGGAAAATATAAAGACTCTGAAGGAAACTCTGCTGGCTGCGGGTCGACAAATGGAGTGCAGCTCACCTAGGTCCCCGCATGTATATACGCCTCTGCTCTCACATGGCCATTAGACATATATGTACCTGCACAAAAATATGTAGTAAGTGTAGTATGAGAATGTGAGCAACATGTACCCAGTAAGTATCTAGCCTAACCCCAGAGAAGTAGTGAAGTGAGGTTCACATCGACACTCACTAGTGGTCCAATAACATAAGGTGCAGTAAAGAGATAAGTAAGTATGAGGAATAGTACATAAATGAAATAAACAAATATAAATCATGTGGTACAAATCCCCCTCTTCACGAGGAACTCAAGCTCTTTATTAGAAATTCCCTCCTTAACCGGATAATATTTATGGATATAGTGGATCTCGTCAAGTATCTTACCATAATTCAGATCCGGGAACGTACAATTACGCTGGCTTCTTGCAAAATTTTATGCACGATTTCATGAGGATATGATATAGGGAATGCCGAGGCATACGTCCCAATCCAACGTAATAATAAAATAGTGCACTGCTAAGGGTCGAACGACGCAAACTATAGATACATCTATTAACCTGCCGAGGCGAACGACCCGCTCCCATGATAGTGTGGTACATATATCCTGTCGATCACGAATGGCCCGATCCCATAAGAAGTGAAATACATAATCATGCCAAGGCAAATGACCTGATCCCATTAGAATAAGAAGCTTTGATGGGTCCTTGACTCCACTCACGGATAAACGTGTGAGTTGTAATTTATTTAATGAAAATCTTTCAATGAAATATATATATAAGCGGAGCCATGCCGTAAGAGGAGGAATATTATCTGATGTCTAATAGTGAACCCGTGAAGTCTCTACAATAGCAAGTCTAATCTCAAATAAAAATGTTAAACATAGGAATTTTTTATCAAGTGAGAGACTACTCAAATAGTGCAGTTATAACATGGTGTGAATCCTAAGTCTACCCGGATAATAACATGAATGTAGCTACGTACGGGCTCTCGTCACCTCGCGCGTACGTAACCCCCGCAACAAGTAGAACACACCAAATATATCACCTAGGGGTAGTTTCTCCCTCACAGAGTTAGACAGGAAACTTACCTCGTCTCAAACCTCACTTTCTGGTCCAAAATTGTGCTTTCAATCCTCAACTCGGATCCAAACGACCCGAAGCTAGTAAAATGATATAGAAAATAGTCAATACATGCTCAAGAGTTCATATCCTAACCATTAAGGTGATTTTCTAACCCAATTTAAAGAATCCCTGAAATTCACCCCCGGGCCCACGTGTCCGGATTCCGGAAATTTTCAAACTTTACCCATAACACCTTGAACTCAAATATATAATTTATTCCAAATTCTTTGTCCAATTTCGTGGTCAAAATCCAAAAATACCAATTTCTAGGTTTTTCTTCAAAATCCCAAATTTCTACAAATTTTCATGTCTAAATCTAACCTTGTATTTAACTCACAATTAGAAGAAATCACTTACCTCTTGATGATGATGGAACCCCCTCTCAAAATGCTCTCAAAAATCGCCTAGGTCCAAGTGGGAATACAATTCCATGGCTCCAGTCGCAGATGTCGCATTTGCGATAGGGGGTTCACAAATGCGACAAAAGTATCGCAAATGCGACCCCTCACAGACCTGGCCTCCATCGCAAATACGATACAGAGTCCACAAAGGCGAACTCTTCAGGCTTCGCAAAAGCGATCATGGCTTTGCAAATGCGATCCCTTCCCTCAGTAGCCCAGCTTCGCAAATGCGAACACTTCTTCGCAAATGTGATGGTCGCACTTGCGACCAATACATCGCAAATGCGATAACACCAGATACAGCAATCCAACTTCTTCACAAAACACTCTGAAGCTACTCTGAAACTCACTCGATCCCACCGAGGCTCCAAAACAAACACCCATACAAGTCTAAAAACATAAGACGAACTTTCTTGAGGCCTCAAATCACATCAAACAACATCAAAATAATGAATCGCACCCCACTTCAAGCTTAATGAACTTTAGAACTTCAAACTTCTATATTCGATGCCGAAACCCATCAAATCACGTCCGTTTGACCTCAAATTTTGCGCACAAGTCACATTCGACGTTACGGACCTACTCCAACTCCCAAAATTGGAATCCGACCCCGATATAAAAAAAAGTCCACTCCCGGCCAAACTTCTCAAAACCTTCAAATTTCTAACTTCCACCAAATGACTCTGAAATAACCTACAGACCTCCAAATCCACTTCCAGGCACGCTCTCAATATGAGACTCGCCATACGAAGCTATTCCCAAGCTCACAATACCAAACAGACATTGATAACATTGAAATGCACTTCAACCCAACTTATGAAATTCTTTCAAAATGCCAACTTCCACAATAGGCGCCGAAACGCTCCCGGGTCATCCAAAACCCAATCCGGACATATGCCCAAGTCCAAAATCATCATATCAACATGTTGGAATCTTCAAATCCTGATTCCGAGATTGTTTACTCAAAAAAATCACACTTTAGTCAATTCCACCATCTTAAGGCTTTCAAAATTAGAATTCTCTTTCCAAATCAACTTCGAACTTTCCAAAATTCAATTCCGACCACGCATACAAGTCATAATACTAGAAGTGAAGCTGCTCAAGGCCTCAAACCGTCGAACGACGTGTTAGAGCTCAAAATGATAAATCAGATCGTTACAGTTATTGTACACAAGTTCTTTGGATCATGCATCAACTTCTCGACTATGATTATCTCTTACCTCTGCTCCTATATTTTGAGATAATACTAGTGTTATACGTTTGTCAAAACATTCTGTGCATCACTCTAGAGAAAAGCATATAGAAATCAAGCATCATTTTATCCGTGATCATGTTTCTAAATGTGATATTGTATTAGAATTAATTAGCTCTGAATCTCAACTTGCTGATATTTTTACAAAAACTCTTTTAAAGGAAAGATTTTGTTTAACGCGGAAAAAGATTGGAATTATGTCTATTTTGTAAAACAAATCTTTTGTATAATTTCAAAATATTTTATTTCCTTTCTTATGTGTTTTTAATTTTACTTTGATGTAATATAATTATTAGTTTTTCATCAGTACAACCAAAACATATCCTCAGAAGAGTCACTTCCTTCTGAATCCGTCATTTCCTTTAACCAATGCAACTCTTCAATCCTCGCAACACCTAGATAAGAACCCTCTTCTCTCCCTTTCACTCTTCATCCTCTCCAAAAAAATCTCTCACCATGGCAAAAATAAATCTCTCATCTTCCACTGCAACCAGACGAAGTAGACTGTTTCAGAAAACCGACAACCCTGAAGAAACTGTAGACCTGGAATCATCCATCGACTCAGATTTTCTCAAAACAGGCAATAATAGTAGTGAATCTTCGGAAGACCTTCCCATTAGCTAGGAAAAGGCAGGAAAAAGGCTCATGGGGCAAACCCCCCAAAAGCCTGCATGCAAGAAAGAGAAAGTGGAAATTACGGAATTTGGACTAGAGGAAAAATTAATCTTCTATGGACCATGTAATAAATCAAGGTTTGATAAATCAGGGTCTAATAAGTCAAAATCTATGGCTTATAAACGCTCTGTAAGTTTTTCTCTCTTATGAAAAATCTGCATTATGATGAGATTGCTATCTTTGATTTTCAACGTCTTTCCTCTCTGTTCAGTACTATTGGGAACTCTGTGTATGAAGAGCTTGTGAGAATGTTCTATGCAAATTCGTTTGTGAATGATAAAGATGATTTGGAATCCATGTTTTTAAGCGCTCGAATTGTTCTTGACTCTTTTCAATTTGAGAAGATTTTTTCTGCTAAGTTTAATGGGTATGATGTTTTTGTGCAAAATTCCTGGCCAAAAGATTTTGAAGTTTCCTTAGAAGAAGAAAAAGCCTTTCTATCTAATAATTCTCCCAATATTGGTCCCAAAAATCTGAAGTTTGAACACCGTATTTTGGCCCATATAATAGCCACCACTTTACTTCTTAGAACTGGGTCCCTTAGCACTTTGTCGACAAGAGATATCTTTGTTCTTTACTGTGTTGTTAACAAGAAAAGACTTAACTTATTTGTGTGGATTCGACAATATATGCTTGAGAGTATTAGGGATATATCCTCTTCTGCTGCTTGTCTACCCTATGTCCTACTTATCGTACACATTCTTGAAGTTATGAAGGTAGGCTTGGCACCTTTCACACCCAAGCATATTACCAGTACTTAGGATAAGACATCCTTTTCTATGATGGGTTACACTTTGAGTGATGATAAAGTTGAAAGTGTCCCAGTGCAAGTTGAAGCTCCCACTGAACAACTAGAGTCTTAGTCGACTGCCTCTCAAAATATTTAGCAGATTCAGCGATATGCAGATGGGGAAAAACTATTGCTCGTTGAGATGAAAGAACATGTGGACAAAATCAGGGAAGTCACCAAGGAAACAGGTACAAATGTGGTCAAGCTTAAGATGGATATGAGATCCATACAGAAACAAGGAACCAGGGCATTCAACTTCATGTCAGAAAAGATGGACAAGCTCCTTCTATATGATCCATCCTCTATGCCTCTGCTGAAGGAATTAATTTTGCTTCCCTAACTAGTATGCTTACTATCTGTATATTACTTCCTATGTTATACTTGGCTTGAATTATCTTTCCTTTCTGCTTGATGTCAAAGGGGGAGAACATTATGGAGAAATAAATCACCAACTCAGGGGGAGTAGTGTTGAGTAGAACTCAGGGGGACCAAGCATCTCAAGTGATGAAAGGGAAATATACTTGTTTACTCTCTCTTTATTGTCATCATCAAAAGGAGGAGATTATTACATCTAAGTTTCAATGATGACAATTGTGCAAAACTAAATCCTATCTATTTTGATTGCTGGAATCAAGGTACCAACAAAAGGAAAGAAGCTATCAAAGGAGCTGATAAAGAAAGACAAAAAGTTGATGATGCTAAATCAAAGGATATAATGCTAGATCAAAGGACAAGAAGCCATCAAAAAGGAAACCAAATCAGTATCGCTATCTCAATCTCAATCAAAGGATATCAAGACTGTCTGACAAGGATATATATCAAGTGCAGCTCGAGAATATCAGGCATCTCCTCAAAGACGATATTGAAGATTGACCAACCAAATCGAAACCTCAAATCACTCCATAAAATGAGGACATGATAAGGAAGGACATAACCGAATCCAGCCCATCTCAAGTGCAGGATTCGAGAGGCACCCCTTGGGTCAAATCTCTTAGAGGATTCATTGCCTCAATCAGATCAATCTGCAACGGCTCTCAAACTCTCTTATAAGAATACTGTCAATTTCAAGAAGAAGATTCACACAACTATAAACACTTTCTTCTACGTCTCTCTAGTTCTTATCACAAGCACTGTATTCTTCAATTTACAAGTGTCACAAAAGATAGGAAGAGTTAAAACACAAAAGAGAGTTGTGTCAACATCCAGAAATTATAGTTGCTAAACATCGTTGGTGGTGAACGAATTAAAACCACCACTGTTGTAATATTTATCAAGATCTGAGAGAACCTTTGTGACCCAAGTGAAACTGGACGTAAGTACCACGCCGGTATCGAACCAATATAAAAACTGTTGTGTCTTGTTATGCTTTCAATTTGTTTGGTTCATCTCTATATTATATGTTTGTTATACGAAAACTAGTCGACTAAACTCACACTTAGTCAACCAAGTTTTAATATACCACAATTCACCCCCTTTGTACTTTCAAGAATCTCTCCAAAAATCTCCTTTTACAGAGCTCGAAAATAAATTTTATGTTATGAACTCAAAACCCTCATTTTTGAAACTTATATTCTGCCCAGGTGCGCCTTCTTCGCGAACGCGGAAGCATCCTCGCGTTCGCGTCCCTTCTATGCAAACACGTTCATTCACTCGCGAACGGGATGCTTCGCTGACCCCTCACTTCGCGAATGCGGCCACCCCTCCGCGAATGCTTAGACCAATTACACGGGGTCCCCAGCTGCCTCATCTCTTCTTCGCGAACGCGTCACCCTTCTCGCATTCATAATGCATCCACTTCCCAAACCTTCGCGAATACGAGCCCCTCATCGCGAATGCGAAGAAAAATCTCTCATCGGTCTCTAAGTACACTTCGCGAATGCGAGACCTTCCTCGCGAACGCATAAGAGAAAAGCAAAACCAAACAAAACCAGCAGTCTTCAACTTCAATCCTTGATCCGTTAACCACCCACAACTCACCCGAGACCCTCTGGACCTCAACCAAACATACCATCAAGTCCCATAACATCATACAAAATTAGTCAAACCCTAAAACCACCTCAAACAACATCAGAAATACGAATCGCACATAGTTCAAGCCTAATGAACTTTGAAACATCCAATTCCTACAACTGACACCGAAATCTATCGAATCATGTTCGATTGACCCCAAATTTTGCATACAAGTCATAAATGACTCTATGGACCTACTCCAACTTCCGAAATCCCAATCCGACCCCGATATCAAAAAGTCCACTCTCGGTCAAATTTTCCCAAAATTCAACTTTCGTTGTTTCAAGCCTAATTGCACTACGGACCTCCAAAACACAGTCTGGACATGCTCCTAAGTCCAAAATCACCCAACGAAGCTAACGGAACCATCAAAATTTAAATACGGGATCGTTTACACATAAGTCAATATCCGGTCAGCTTTTCTAACTTAAGCTTTCCATTATGATACTAAGTGTCTGAATTCACTCCGAAATCCTTCCGGACCCGAACCAACTAACCCGATAAGTCATAAAACAATAGTAAAGCACAAAATAAGCCGAAAAATAGGAGAACAGGGCTACAACTCTCGAAACGACCGATCGGGTCGTTACAATTAGGTTATAACCCTATTAAAAATCTATTACTCATGCTTGGTTTCGAAGAAAAAGAAGAAGAAAGACTAGTTAAACTCATAATGTAAGCTTAAAATTATAATATCTATTGTACAATACACCAAAATATAGAAAACTTCCAAAAGAGACAAAGAAAAATGGCTACAATAATTGTTGATGTTAAAACTTGACCTAATTTCTAAAACTCTTCTATTTTGTACAAGTCTGAAAATTTTGCACAAAAATGCTCCTCGAGAGGTTCTGCGGCCGCACAATTTCATGTGCAATCCAAACATTTCTTCATTTTGGCAGGAAGTAAAGTTTTGTGGCCACACATTTCTGAACTGCGGCCGCGAGGCAATCTTCTATGGTCCGCACAATTAGGTCATGCAATCACAAGCCACTCTTCTGTGGTCCACACAATTAGATTTTTGGCCGCACATTTCTTTTGCGGTTCGTAATTTCACAGAGACTTGGGACTTGGAAATTTACATACTCTCTGATCTTGAATCCTAGCCCAGCTTTTGCGGTCGCACAATTCATGTGTTGTCTGCAATTTGCATAAAGGTCTGATGAGTTTTCCTTCTTTTTTTGCGGCTGCATATGGAATTTTGCAAACCGCACATTGCATGCTTCTGTGTCCTTTATTTCCTTGTTCTTAGACTACTCCTTTTTAGTCGAGTTTCATCTAGGGAGTCCAACTTCCAGCATTTCAGCATTCGGAAACACAATTCAATGCTTTTAGACTAAAACAAAAGCTAAAAGGCGCTAATAAGTAGTCAAAATTCTCACTTTATCAGGTGCCTGTGATCACGTCGGGCAGATTGTGTTAATATGTCTGTGAATACGCCGGGCGGACTGTGTTGATATGCTTGTGACCACATTGGACGAATTGTGTTGTTATGCCTGTGAACATGCCGGGCGGATTATAATATTTTGCCTATGACCATGCCACCCGGATTGTGATATTAGCATGTGAGTTGTTTGTGCAGCACGTGAGTTGTCCGTACGGATTGATATTATTAGCATGTGAGTTGTCCGTGCAGCCCGTGAGTTGTATGTGTAGTGTGTGGATATGATCCATCCCCCTAGGGTCACCCTCTCATGTTTCTCTCTTGATGGTGTACACACGGATTATGAGAAGCCGATGGGTTTCTGGTTGATATGAGTTATGGGAGAGCTGGTTACTGTTATTATATCAGGTTGCACGCCTCAACAAGTCTTATTAGCTTATGATTATTGGATCGATTTGTGCGCCGCAATGGACTGTTATTTAATTATTACATTCCACCCTTATGTGCAATTTCCTTGACTGTTGCCTGATGTAATTCCATATCTTCCTTATATGTTGTTTTGTTGACTGAGTAGAACACTTTGAAACAAAATATTTTGAGCATAAAAGCGGTTATGTTTCCTGATTTGAATATATATATATATATATATATATATATATATATATATCCTATATTTGTTGAAATTATAAAACTGTAAATTAAGAATGTGCATGGTAAGGTTACACTTACTTATATTTTGAGATTAGTAGTTTGGGTGTCAATTCGACTTTCTAGGATCAAGAGATAGGGTACTTTATGCTCCTACAATTTGACTTTCTGTACTTTTGATGTAATGCACTTGGACTAAGGTGGCAAGGAAGAAATGCAATAATACAAAGACAACTTCAACAACGGTTGAGGAGAAGACAAACTCAAACAAGCCTTAGCCAATCTCAAGTCCATTCCTCATCTCAACCAAGCTAGTCTCCATGTCCCAACTTGAGCCAATCTCAACAAAACATCAATCACTCTCAACAATAATAATCTGCTGAATGTTTATTTTTGTGATAGCTTAAGTCTGTTAGTTGCGGAATTAGTTGGTTAACTATGAATATTTAAGTATGACTTTTATTTTGGCACAATGTTTAAACCGTTTCAGTTACTAGACAACTTTCAGTAGCTAATTTTGTCAACCAAGAGGGCTGATCGAACTTGGTTGTTTATATATATCTGTTTGTTTATGTCAAACATTACTTTTCGTTCCACAAAAACTCATTGTACATTTTGTCATTTTCATTGTACATAGGGTTATAAAGAAAATTATAATAATTAGTGCTAACTAGACTAAGAAGGAAATTAAAATGATTAGTGCTAATACAACAACTGAAGTTACAATGCTCTTCACCCTCTTCCTACGTTGTATTCGATCTCTTTCGCTAATTCTTGATAACAACCTTGAAATCACTTGTTTGTAGTGATATGAAAGAGGTGGGTCAAACCACCTAAAAAAATTACAAGAATTATTTTGACCATAATTTGAGCGCCCATAAAACCTTCTTCCTGGATTTGTTGGCTTCCAAGTGATGCAAAACTTAGCTTCAACTCTACAATGACAAAATATAGGAATTTGCATAATTTTCACGTCTAGAAAAAGATAAAAAATTTAAATGAAGCTTCATATTCTATATAATGTAGGACTAATGTATTTTATAAGGAATGAATAAGAACCCACTTAAATCCATTTTGAACTGTTGGCCATTGGGAAGAGGGCTTTCACGCTCATGTGCATCGTGTTCCTCACGCAGTAGGCTGATTAGGACCAACTGACGCCAAATTGGCATGATCAATGGTCAAATGTATTTATTAATTAAGGGAATAATGAGTTCGAGTGTTCAAATGGCAAAATTTAAAGTTCATGTATCGGCTTTCAAATGCCCTACAAGTTTAAATAGACAGGTAGTCATTATGCCAATAGGCTATTAGTGAACTTGTTCTTGCCATAGATAGCCACTTTTAAGTTAAAGAATGTAACTCCTAACATGAAGTTGCAGTATTAATGAAAATGACTTAACTTATATATATTAATAATATAATTATTTTTACATATTTATGTATATTTATCCGTCGAAGAAAGTTATTGTAGTGTATTTTTAGATTATCATATTTGAATTACTATAGACATTTTAGGTCATATTAATCTCCTAGCGTAAATATGGTACACTTTCATTCTACAAAAGTTAAATTTTGAGGTTGTTTGGTTGTTGATTAGAGTTATGCAGGTATTAGTAATATAGGAATTAGTTATACAGGAATTAGTTATGAATGATTTAATTATGAGGAAATTAGTTATGTAAGGATTATTAATATATAAATTAGTAATTTTGTAATGTAGAAATTACTTTTTGTTAAATATTTACTTCATTTTAATTATATAATGTGTAATTTAAAATAAATATGAGGGTTTTAGGGTCGTTTGATTATTTAATTCATATACTATTAATACATATATTAGTTATTCCATATTCTACTTTGCATAAATAATGCATAAATTTGTTGTATAACTTAACCATGTACTACTTATACTCCCAATAGAAAACACTAGGGGTGGGAACATTTCAGTTTGAATCGAAAAATCCGACCGAACCGAATTTTTTTTTATTTCGGTTTCAGTTATTCGGTTTTTTCGGTCGATTTTTTTTTTTTAAATTTTAAAATTCAGTTTTTCGGTTCANAATTATGTTATATTATGCTAAGGCCCACCCCTTACTCAGCCCAAACCCCAAAGGCCCAAACCCAATTGCCTAAATAACAAATAAGTGAATGACTTAGGGCCTAGGAGGGTTAGCACTGAGTTGTCTTCTTCCTCTCCGCCTCTCGCCTCTCCGTCTCCCTGACTCCCTGTCGCTCTTAGACTCTTAGAGACTCAAAGTCTCTCTATCAAAAAAATGGGCTATGGCTTTTCTCTCTTCTCCCATTCTTAATTAATCCAAATAAGTGAATAAC
>ML344531.1:624-33826 GCA_005239505.1 Nicotiana paniculata | reverse complement strand
AGAATTCATGATTTTAAGCATTATATACCTTGCATTTTATGTGCTTTAATGATAAAATTACACCTCGTATGTGCCTAATGGGTTTTATTTAATGTGTAGGTGAATTGGAAACAGAAGCCTAGCTAAATGAGAGCATAAACATTTGAAAATACGCTCAAGAGTCGAAAAGGAGCGACCCGGGACAAGCCTGGCGTTAGCCAGGCGTTTGGCTCTCAAGGCCAGGGGGTGCCTGGCGTTAGCCAGGCGTTATCCTCCAAATGCCTGGGGGTGCCTAGCGTTAGCCAGGCGTTATCCTCCAAACGCCTGGCGTTATCCTCCAAACGCCAGGGGGTACCAGGCGTTATCCAGGCGTTACCCTTCAAACGCCTGGGTACCTGTTTCAGTGAACTCCGAGTTTTAAAGGTTTTTAACTGTTTCCAAGTGAGAATAGAAGTCTCTTACACGGTTAGGGTTTATCCCAACCATATAAATATACCCAAGAACACATCTTTGAGGGGGGAGACGTTTTTGGAGAGCAAATACACACACAAGATCATTGAAGGAGCAAGGATTATCCATGCAACACTTATGCAATTGTTTGAATATAGCATGAGTGGCTAAACACCCATTATTCTGGGGTTGTGGTTTAGTCATGGATATTGTTATTCGACATTAATTTAACCTTGAATATAGTTTACTCAATATATGGTTGTTTCTTCAATTCTATGTTTAATTGCTTAATATTTTGGCCAGCAGTTAGGTTCTATATACTATCTATGTTATGCTTGGGAAAGCCGTATATAGATTAGAGAAGAATTGAAGAGAGCGCGATCTTAACCCTTCAGGGAAGCGTATTTGTGGTTAGGATAGGAATATACCTAGTCACCGTGCGTAATTAAACATTGTAATCTTAATGTGTTCTAATAGATTAATTTCATAGGAATATAGGCGTTAATCTATTGAGAATAGGCTAGTAGTGCTTCGGGAGAAGGCTATGAGAGCGTTTATCGATTAATTAGCAATCATGAGTGAATTATATGAAAGGGAGAGTTGATTAGAATGCAATACAAGTGGTGAATAGATCACAACCCTAGAATATTTGTCTCTACTAAATACATAACAATAATTCTTGTCACTTGATAATTAGTTATTTCATAGAATCTTAGTATAAAAATAGTTGCATCATTGATTTTATCTTGGTTTGATTAGATAACGATTAGAGTGATTTAGCAATTAGTTTACACTAGTCCTTGTGGGTACGATATCTGGACTTAAAATCCTATATTACTTGTCGACCACGTACACTTGCGTGTGCATTGGGAAATCAACCAACAGTAACCATATTCAATTGCCGATAGTAAATACACATACGCATGGACCCATCCTTCTTCTTGACGAACAACATCGGCGCACCCCAAGGTGACACACTAGGCTGAATGAAGCCCTTATCCAGGAGCTCCTGAAGCTGCTCCTTCAACTCCTTTAGCTCCGTTAGTGCCATACGATATGGTGGAATATAAATAGGCTGAGTGTCTGGCACCAAGTCAATACAAAAATCAATATCCCTGTCAGGTGGCATGCATGGGAGGTCTGCAGGAAACACGTCTAGAAAATCACGGACCACAGGAGCTGAATCAATAGCGGGAGTCTCACCACCGACATCCCTCACAAAGGCCAAATAAGATAAACACTCTTTTTCAACCATGCGCCGAGCCTTCAGGTAAGAAATCACCCTGGTAGGCATATACTCGGAAGAACCTCTCCACTCAACCCTCGGACACCCCGGCATAGCTAAGGTCAAGGACTTAGCGTGACAATCAAGAACAACATGGCACGGAGATAACCAATCAATGCCCAATATCACGTCAAAATCGACCATGCTGAGTAACAATAGGTCCACTCGGGTCTCCAAACCCCCAATAGATATAGTGCACGATCGATACACACGGTGCCTAACAACAGTATTGCCCACCGGAGTCGACACATGAACAGAGGTGAGTAGAGACTCACGGAGCACATCTAGAAAACTGGCAAAATATGAAGAAACATAGAAATATGTGAAACCAGGGTCAAATAATGCCAAGGCATGACGGCAACATACTGAAACAATACCTGCAATCACGGCATCTGAGGCCATAGCATTCGTCCTGGCTGGAAATGCATACATACGAGCTTGACCTCCCCCTGCTCGACCTCCCCCTCTAGGGCGGCCTGTGGCTGACTGACCGCCACCCCTGGCTGACTGGGCGAGCGGTGAAGTTACTGGAGCTGAAGTCGAGGGCCGGTCTCTCTATTGAGAAGATCCACCGGAACGACGTGGACACTCCCTCCACCCGTTCCCGAACTCTCCATAGTCAAAACAACATGCTTTGTCTTATGGGAGAGTTATACCTTAGCTCCAGTTCTAGTATTTCCATCCGGTTCTGGGAGGTACACTATGTATTGCGATGCTTCACGCGTTGGCTTGGGTTGTGTGTTGATTCAGAATGGGAGAGTTATACCTTATGCTTCACGCTAGATAAAGTTCCATGAGAAGAACTACCTTGTGCACGATTTGGAGTTGGCAGCGATTGTTCATGCTCTTAAGATCTGGAGGCACTATTTGTATGGGGTGTCCTATGAGGTCTACACCGATCACCACAACCTGCAATACTTATTTAGACAGAAGGATATTAATTTGAGGCAGCGCAAATGGATTGAGTTGTTGAAGGATTATGATATTACCATTCTTTATCACCCGGGCGAGGCTAATGTGGTGGCGGATGCGTTGAGTCGGAAGGCTGAGAGTATGGGTAGCTTGGCTTATATAGTATCGGGGGAGAGACCTCTAGCCTTGGACACTCAGTTCTTGGCCAATCGCTTGGTGAGATTAGATCTTTCAGAGCCTCGTCGAGTATTGGCACATGTGGTTGCTCAGTCTTCGTTATTGGGGGATATTAAGGCCCGACAGTCCTATGATCCATGCTTGGCAGAGCTTCGGGATACAGTGGTTCAGGGTAGGGCCAAGGAGGTTACTATTGGTGAGGATGGTTTTATGAGACTTCAGGGCCGCTTATGTGTTCCTAATGTTGATTGCCTGAGGGAGGGGATTCTAGAGGAGGCACAGAGTTCTCGATATTCTATTCACCCTGGCGCCGCGAAGATGTATAAGGATTTGCGGCAGCATTACTGGTAGCGTAGAATGAAGAAGGATATTGTGGCATATGTGGCATGGTGTTTGAATTTTCAACAGGTTAAGTATGAGCATCAGAGGCCTGGTGGTTTATTTTAGAGCAATGAGCTTCCCGAGTGGAAGTGGGAGAGGATCACTATGGACTTCGTTACCGGACTTCCGTTGACCCGGAAGAAGTTTGATGTAGTTTTGGTCATTGTTGATAGGCTGACCAAGTCAGCGTGTTTCATTCCTGTGGAAGTCTCCTATTCATCCGAGAGGTTAGCTGAGATCTATATCTGGGAGATTATTCGGCTTCATGGTGTGCCGGTATCTATAATTTCGGACCGGGGCGCGCAGTTTACCTCGCGTTTATGGGGAGCAGTTCAGCGATAGTTAGGCACCCAGGTGGAGTTGAGCACATCATTTCATCCTCAGACGGATGGGCAGTCTGAGCGGACTATTCAAATATTAGAGGATATGCTTCGAGCTTGTGTTATTGAGTTTGGAGGATCATGGTATCAGTTCTTGCCTTTATCAGAGTTTGCCTACAACAAGAGCTACTAGTGGAGTATCCAGATGGCTCCTTATGAGGCTTTATATGGTCGGCGATGTCGATCTCCGTTTGGATGGTTTGAGCCGGGAGAGGCTCGGTTATTGGGTACGAATTTTGTTCAGGAGGCCTTGGATAAGTTCAGGATCATTCAGGATAGGTTCGTACAGCTCTGTCTAGGCAAAAGAGTTATGCAGATCGCAAGGTTCGAGTTGTGGCTTTCATGGTTGGTGAGCGAGTAATGCTCCGAGTGTCGCCTATGAAGGGCGCGATGAAATTTTGGAAGAAGGGCAAGCTTAGCCCTATGTTCATTGGTCTGTTTGATATTATTGATCGAGTGGGAAAGATAGCTTGTAGACTTGCATTGCCACCTAGCTTATCAGTCGTACATCCAGTCTTTTATGTGTCCATGCTTCGGAGGTATCACGGCGATCCAGCCCATGTGTTAGATTTCAGCACTGTCCAGTTGGACAAGGACTGATCTTATGAGGAGGAGTCGGTAGCCATTCTAGACCGACAGATTCGTCAGTTGAGATCCAAGAGTTTCCCTTATCTTCGTGTTCAGTGGAGGGGTCAGCCTTCTGAGGCATCGACCTAGGAGTCCGAGTCCGATATGCGGAGCCTTTACCCTCATTTATTTCCCAACTCAGGTACTTCTTTGTTCTGTCCATTCGAGGACGAACAATTGTTTTATAGGTGGAGAATGTGACGACCAAGAGGGGTCATCACCTATGTTATTACCCATCACGTACTCCCGAGGCCTTGAAAACCTTCTTTGTATTTTCCTTTATTTGCGTGCGCAGTCTGGACGCATAGCTAGACAGCTTAAATATTAAATTCTGTGAAAAATGCAAAGATTTGATATTAAAATGAAATTTGACTTCGGTCAATATTTTGGGTAAATGAACCCGGACCCGGACCCGGACCCGGACCCGAACCTGTGATTCGACGGTCCCGGAGGGTCCGTAGGAAAATATGAAACTTGGGCATACGCCGGGAATCAAATACCGAGGTTCCAAGCCCGAGAACTGAATTTTTGACTAAAATTATTTTCTGAAAATATTTAAGGAAATTGAAAATGAAATCTAATTAGAAAGTGATTGTATCGGCCCCGTATTTTGGTTCCGGCGCCCGGTACATGTCTCATATATGGTTTAGGTCCTTTTTGTAAAGTTTGGTTCAAATCGAGTTTTGTTTGAGCATTTCGAACCTTGAGGCTTACTTTGATGTATATGATGTTTTTTTGGCGATTTGATCGCATAGGCAAGTTCGTAGGATGCTGTGTGAGTAATATGTGAAATTTTAAGTCATTCCAAGTAGTATAGGCATGTTCGATGCATTGAAGTGAATTCTAGAATTCCAAGTTGTTAAGTTTGATTCAATTTAGTTTTGGGGTCGAATTTTGAGTTTCGTTGTTGTTTTTCATGTTCCGGAAGCTCGAGCGAGTCCGTATCATGAATAGAGACGTGCCGGTGCTTTTGGACGGGGTCCCGAGGGACTCGAGGGTTTTTAAGACCCCCGGGAGCTAAGTTGGAAAAAAAACTAGAAAATCTACTATCTGGTTTCCTTCTCTGCGATCGCAAAAGGATGGTTGCATCACGGAAGAGGATTTTTGTTGGGCTGTTGATTGTTCTCTGCGATCGCAGCCTCCCCTTTTTGCGATTGCAAAGGCTTGGGTTCCATACCTTCGCGATCGCATCCTTTTCTCGGAATAGCAGTGAGTCGCATCTGGGCTGGGTGAGTTTGTTCTTCGCTATCGCATGACCTCTGCCGCGATCGTAGAGGTCAGGCAAGTTGATCTCCGCGATCGCAAGCCTCAGATCGCGATCTCATAGAAGCATCACCTGGGCAATCTCTTTTAATACGGGACTTAGCCATACTCCCTCATTTTCATCTTCTTCCTCAAGATTATAGAGAGCATTTCAAGAGACCTTCCTCCATTGTTTTTGAGGTAAGTAAATTCCATAATTTTCATGATTATAACATCAATTCCTAATGAAATTCTCCTCTAAATCACCCCAAAAATTCATGGAAATTGATAGGAATTTAGTGAATTTGGGAAATTATAAATTTTCCATTTCTGCCATGAATGCTAGCAAGAACTTGCATAATTATGATCCTTAGACTCTTGGTAATTGATTCCTTCAAGAATTTTCCAAATCCGAATGCGTGGGCTCGGGGTCAAAATTCCGAAAACCTTCATGAATTCTTAAATATTGGGATTTCTCATTAATTCTCCTTCTTTGAGCTTAGAATTGATTTAATTATACTATGTTTGGCTAGTTGTGAACCGTGAAGAGTAGTTCGGAGATTCGGGCGCATCCTTTGATCCGGTCCTTCTTCCGAGGAGTGTTTTTATCGAGGTGAGTCTCCTTTCTAACCTTGTAAGAGGCAAATGTCCCCATAGGTATTCTATGTGTTGCATGTGTCGTTTTGGGGGCTACGGCGCACCATGTGGCGAGAGTCCGCACGTAACAAATACGCCTTTTATGTCCGGGTAGCCTAGGACCACAGCATGTTCATTGGTTTTCCCTATTGTATTCTGAATATGATTTGTATTCTTGTGTGGTTGGTATTGTTGCGTTTGAACGTGGTGATACTTGATTTGAATTAAGTATGATAAGAATAATCAGAGGATGGGATCGGGCCATACGCCACGACAGAGTGATGATTGACTACATTGTGGGATCATTTTGTACGCCGCGGCTGAGTGATGATTGACTACATTGTGGGGCCGGGACGTACGCCACGGCAGATTGATGATTGATTATATTGTGGGATCGGGTCGTACGCCACGGCAGAGCGATGAGAGACTATATATTTATGGGATCGGGTCGTACGCCACGGCAAGGATTACAGGATGGTATTGGGCCATACGCCACGACAAGGATTACAGGATGGGATCGGGTCGTACGCCCCGGCAAGGATTACAGGATGGGATCAGGCCGTACGCCACGGCAAGGATTACAGGATGGGATCAGGCCGTACGCCACGACAAGGATTACAGGATAGGATCGGGTCATACGCCATGGCGGATATCAACCTTAGTGGATTTTGGATTGTTATTTGATGTCTAATATCGATGTACTTTGTTATTTGTCTTTCATGCTTATTGTTTTCCTTACATCTTGCTTACTTTATTGCTGTTGGACCTTAGTGAGTATCGAGTCGACTTCTCGTCACTACTTCTTCGAGATTAGGCGGGATACTCACTGGGTACATATTTATGTATGTACTCATGCTGCACTTTCTTTTTCTTTTGTACTTGCCTGTACAGGTCCGGAGGTTGGTACGTCTGATCATCAGTCCGGTGCTAGATACTGATCGGGGTTGGTTTACTTCACGGTGAGCTGCTCTTCCTGGCGATTTCCTGGCACCACCTTGGAGTTTTCTTTTGTTATTATCCCGTCTATTTCATTCAGACTAGGGGATTGTATATATTTATATATTCTGGTGTATTCTAATTGTTGCCCGCGACACTCGTGACACTAGTACGTCAAGTATACCAAACCAGTTAATTTATGAAACACCTACGTCATCTAGGATGAGTACATCAAAAAGAGACTATATACTCCCACAAAATTTAACCAAAAACATAGTAGAAGAAATAAAACCATACTACTATTATATAACAGGAATTATGGAACAAAAAAAATATTTAATATTAATAAATACAGGACAAGAACAAAACTACATTACAAGAGAATTAGTAGCAGAAACTGAGATAATAACCACTGAACAAATATGCTCAGAATTACCAAAAGAGCTATTAACAAACGAAGAAACAACAGAAAAAGAAATAATTATAGGACAAAGATATCCGGAGCATAATTGTTCCAAGTGCCAGGGAGAAGACAATGTTATTCCCACAGTTCAAATGGAGTAACGTACCAAAATATCAACCAAAGAGATAAAGATGAAGACATACAAAATGGGGGATAGCGAAAAACATATGAACAATGACATAAAGGAAAAGCATCTACAAAAGAGATATAAAGCTTTATTTTCATGTCACCGGCTGAGATCCTGTAAATAAATGCTTAAAACTGGTAAAAGTTGGATTAATTAATCACATGGGAAGGGTAACACTAAGTAGAATTTATGTTCGCTTGCCTAACCCCGTAGTTGGGCACCATCATGACCCGTGTGGGAAATTGGGTCGTGACATATAGTTACTAGATCAGAACATAACTATGTAGCTCAATACATATTTTTTTTATTACATACAAAGGCTCTTTTCTTCTCTGCCGCTTTCATCCGTTCATATAAACAACTCCAGATTTCTCTCGAGATAAGCTCTTATTTCTAATGATTTGATCATTCGCAATTCTGATATACTTTTCATCGTCATATATATTTCAGCAGGGTTATGATTTAAAAAGGAAGGAGGATTCTTCTTTTTTGGAGTGCTACTGATAGGCAATACAGTTGTAGCGGTACTGCTGTTATCCACGTCTAAAGACTTGGAAGCATTATCTCTATACAACGAAAGCACCATAGAACTTGATATACCAACAATTCCTTTTGAAATATTTTTTTCATCGTCAACTAGTGCAAGGTCATCATTCTCACGACCCAAATCCTAATTTAGGTCGCGATGGTGCCCAACAACGGTGTTAGGAAAGCCAACATGAATTGCACTAAGTGTTACCCTGCCCATTTGATTAGTTATCCCAACCTTTACCAATTTTAAACAATTATTAGCATGATGATAGCATGTGACATAAAATAAAACCATACGATACACGAGCCAAAAGATAAGCATATGTAATAATATACAGCCCAAAATCCAAAATATACGTTATGTGTGTGGCAGGAACAAGTGTCGCTAGTGTCACGGGAAATTATCTGAATATATAAGGATGATATATATATATACACAATCCCACAATCTAAATGAAGTAGACGGGAAAATGACAAAAGAAACTCCAGGGGGCTGCAAAAGATCGTCAGGAAGAGTAGCTCACCGAGAAGTCGAATCAGCTCAAGTCAGTATCTATCACCTGCCTGATAATCAGACGTACTAGCCTCCGGACCTGTACAGTTAAGTACAGAAGAAGAAGTGGAGCATGAGTACATAACAAATATGTACCCGGTGAGCATCCCGCTCAAACTCTAAGGAGTAGTGACGAGAGGTCGACTAGGTACTCACCAAGGTCCAGGAATATAATATATAACGAGATATGGATGAAGCAATAGGCATGAGAAACAGTGAACAACAAGTACATAGCAAATAACGAAATCCAGATAATAACTAAAAAAGGAACAACAAAGTACCAAAAATCTCCAGTACCTGACACTCCAGTATAAGTGACTCAGAACTCAAGTGGTCATACACATACCAGTACAAGACGACCAGCCGCAGTCATAAGGGTGGTCATTGGGACTAAGGTCATAAGCTAACCCACGATTGTGAATCATACCTGCGACTCACGTGCTGACTCGATATAATAAGCTAACCCACGATCGTGCATCGTACCTACGACTCGTGCGCTGACTCGATAATGATAAGATGACCCACGATCGTGCATCATACCAGTGACCCGTGTGCTAACTCAATAAACATAAGCTAACCCACGGCTGCGCATCATACTTGCGGCTCGTGTGCTGACTTGATAAAAAATATGTATATATATAAGTACATGTGTGTACCAACTCAACCATGAACTCAAGAGGATTGTGTCAATACCACAGATAGCCAACTGGGATCTAAATCATAATGTTTCATGTTTCCATATCACCTCGACAATAATTAAAACTCTTAACACATACAAGATACAAATAAGGCACATAGTGGCATGCTCGTGAGTCCTAAAGCTACCCGACATAGCAATATAGTCGCCACGTACGGACTCTGTACTTGAAATGGAGCTACTCACGATTTCAAACCATTGGACGACGTGCTGGAGCTCAAAACGACCGATCGGGTCGTTGCATTCTCCCCCACTTAAACCGACGTTCATCCTCGAGCATGCTAAGAACTGCTCTGGAGTTATCTGAAATCGCTGTTTAACACCTCGAGCATCTGCCCGTGCTACCACAACCCAGTTGAGCGCATTAGCTTCATCAAATTTGAAGATTTCTTCTTTTATCTATATAATAAGCTCAGAACCTAGTTCCAACACTTGAAATTCCTTGCCATGCCTGCTTACAACATATAAACACCATATCGAATACTACATGATGTCCCAGAACATTACCGCATACCTTTGCTGAATCAGCACCATGCACCGCATAACTCATCATGTGGCCACAATGACACTCCTTGAACCTTAATAACCAAAATTTCACGAATCTTGTGCTCCTGATGCATTTCATAACAAACATACATACATCCTGCTATAATGCTGATGATACCACCACATGGGGGAAATGTGCAAAAATTCATACCCAACTGCAGAGTTAACAAATCCTTGAATACCTCATCTTGACTAGAATCATCACTTCATTATGAACCTGAGTAATGGTATTCGGTCTTTAATATACACTTCACATAATCTTATCACACTGATCACTAATCCGATAATCTCGTCTCACCAAGTATGAACTGCTAAGACAACAAATCACCCCAAACATGACCAACAACCTCACATGATACAACATCGCGCCAATAGGCCATTGCTCGAACATGATAGGTAATAAATGACTCAGGAAGGGACTATTCAACTCACGCAACTAATATGAACTTTTCTCATAAAATAGGAAATAAAACATAAGAAAAATAAATACATATTAACCCTTTTCATCATCACACTGTTGCGCCGTGCAACCCGATCCAAATAACATACCCGTGGCGGCGTGCCACCCGATCCATCATAACACTCACATAAGGAAATATACACGGAGCTGAATCGCTCACTATTACGCATTACCGATTATCGATCACAAGCACGCTAAGTGCATAATACCATCTTGGGGAGACTGATAGACCCGCATGCTGCAAAACTCAAGCACAACTGAGATGAGATATATATATATATATATATATATATATACACACTTTGGATCTCAAGAGCTATCCTGCTCACACAACATCATCAGTACGTGGAGATTTCAACTCATAAGAAATTAGCAAGTCATTTCACAACTCACACGGCACAATCATATGATCACCTGAATTTGACGAAGATGGAGCAACATCTGTTGTTCTAATACCTCTCCATGAAAAGCGCTCTACTGACATACACATGCCTGGCTCATACGGAGCCCATGATAATATTTAAATAAATGCACAAACATCGAGTCTACCTTGGCCGCACCAAACTAAGATAATAGCTATACATGGTTTCACATAAACCCACTTTCTCTCATTATACGCGAGAACAACCATCATAGCTGGGAAAAACACCTCATAATCCATAACCAAATGAACTAAACGCCTTCCAGGCATAAATTCTCAATTAACCAATATTGCACTTCTTTCAACTCATTCCAAATTTTCAATCCATCGAGTGACTACATGTCACACTTATACGATCTCCTCGTGGTTGCCTTACCATGAATTTCCACACCAGGAAACAAGTCTGCACATCCACCATTGGCCATACTACGTTGTAAGACAAATCAAGAACCCATAACCATGGTACAAAGCCTCTTCCACCGAATATCAATCTCAAGGGACACTAAAGATAACACCAACTTACACTGAACTTTCAAATCACTTCTTCTTGCTCTCCCGAGCTCATGACATCCTTATCAACACCGAATCGCAATCTCGATTCTCACTCCCAATTACATACTGCTTAACGTACCTAACATGCCAATATGAGGTAGCTCAATAATTCTATCATAACTTCTGAACCACCAATTGGGTGAACACTTCATCATATATAAACCTTTTACTTAACTCAATTCAGGAGTACCATTTCTACACACCAGCGAATTCCCACAATCACCCAACATGCAAATCCTTAAGTAGTATTCTATACCACCATAACCTTTTCGGGGTCTGCCTACACCTGACAGGCCATAGCACTCAAATGCTCCCACATGAAATCCATTATGACAGTAGACAAGCCTCGTACACACCGGCACAAACCACCTACATAAATTAATCACATCAAAGGAACCGATCACTGTAGTAAATGTGCCATTTCAACTATGGCTAATCAATCTATTTGCTTTTAATCATCTTTATTTGCCTTAGGAATAATAGAAACTTCCTTCAACTCATATCCAACTCAACCATCACTCATCCCGAGTGACCTTAATTCACCAGACTATGCTGCCTAAATCTGCACCTGTCTCACACGCTCCTGATAATCTTTCTACAATCCGAAGTTTATTTCTCTCACTCCTCCAATACTATCCTACACGCTGAAACATGTCATAGAACATTCCAACAATCCTATTTTTTCTTAGAAATTACTCTGCAAAAGCTCGATTCTCGATTATACTGCTGCTTGAAACCCTAAAATGCCGTATTCTTGACATTTGAATTCACTAGGACGGCTATTAAGAGTCACCCACTCCAAGACTCTTCTAGCACATGGACTCCCTTTCCCTTGAAGCACGTGACTGAGTCAATATCCTTACAACTCGCCCATGCCTTAAGCATAAAATCAGAATCTTCCAAAGCCTAACCCTGATCCGACAGGGCCAACTTTTTACACATTCATCAAATTCCACGCACAATCACCATTTTACTCCTTTCCCTTAGCTGTAATAACTTGCCAACACGCCGACGATCCTGCAACCCAATGGTAGATGGTGGGACTCCCACACTTAGCTTGAAGCTACTCATTGCACAATTGTAGACCCTGCCGAGATCCTTTCTCCCTTGATAATGCGATCTTTCTCAACCAATCCGTCCAAATTCTTCAAAATTCTCTTGCTAGCACTCCCTAAATACTCAAATTCTCTAGCATCATTCACACATTCTGTCTCCTACCGAATAGCCACTAAAACCCCTCACCGAGACCTTCCACCCATGCTACCGCTACCCTATTCACAGGAGATGAACCACCTATGGAAATCTCCCGCAGACACCTTCCAACGACGCTGAAATGCACGCCCTTTGCGACTTAAATACCTCATCATACGCCCTGCTTCATTTACCAACTTTACTAGTCCTTCCGCTCCTCATGGACATCCATTAAGTGCGCGAAACTATCTTCAAATTCAAAGCTATGTTGTTGCTCCCCCACTTTGCGAGTGCTCAACTTCTACTTCTACACCTGGCCTTCTAGAAGTGGATCCACCGCCTAGCCTCACTTCAGGACCATTCTCTGCCAACCGCATTCTTCAATACTTCTTCTCAATACTCTGACCCCACGCAACCGAAGAAACCATAGCGCCAACAAACTTAACACAATCCATTTTATCAATGACGACGACTTCACGTCACAGGTGCATATCCCACCTCAGTTGAAGACACCAAGCCCTACTACTTTATTAACCCCAACCGGACCATTCATAACCCAAATGCCTTTCCTATGCCGGAACTAAAATACCGAAATCTAGAAATCACACTCTAAGAAGACCTCCCTTCAAACCATTCATCACCCCCAACATACGGGAAAGCATTCTATCATCATACCGACATCACAGGATAACTAATCGGAAGCATCATCACTACCTGAGCATAGCCTTAAGGCTCCCAGAAACACAGCTACTAAGCTGAAACAACATATTATTATTCTACATGGCCATAACCACAGCCCCCAACCAATTTCACATGGGAACATCTCGACTTACATCAGTAACACCATTTAAATTCCTCAAATTCCTGATTCATAGGAAGTTCTTTGCGATGCGTAAGATTGAGTAGGAATAAACTTAGGCATAAGCCTTAAAGGAATTTAATCGCACGATGAGGAATTAAGAAAGGGAAATACTCCTAGTATCCCTGTAGCCTCTCGAAGAGAAGTACATATGTCTCTGTACTAATCTGCAAGACTCGAATAGACTTGCTCATGACTCGTGAGACCTACGGGAACCTAGTGCTCTGATACCATGTTGTCACGACCCAAAATCCCTAAGGTCGTGATGGCGCCAGACACCATTGCCAGGAAAGCAAATCATTAATTAGTCGAAATAAATTCTTGTTTAACATTTATGAAAAATCATTTCCTTTAACTTTATTACATGTTAGCTAAATAAAATTTGTCAAGTAAAACAATAGTTTGAATATTACACATTAACAAATATATCCCAACACATCCCAGAACCCGGTGTCACAAGTACATGATAAATTTTTAAGAATTTATCCAATCATCACAAAACCTGTCTGAAATACAAATTGGACAAGGAAATTTAAAATAAAAATAAATACAGTACGAGGGAGACTATGTCAGTTGCGGATCACCTCCGGATGATGCAGCTCACCTAAGTCTTCGAATCCTCCACATTGCTATGAAAGTACATGTGCAATAAAACGCACAGCAAGTGTAGCATGAGTACAAAAAAAATGTGTACTAAGTAAGTCTCCCGCCTAACCTCAGAGACGTAGTGACGAGAGGTCGAATTAGACACTCACTAAGGGCCAGCAAATTAATTAACAACATAAGATGAACACGGTAGGCAGGTAAGGGTAGTAAAGAAGCAAGTTTTATAAGGCACTGAAATTCAAGTAAATACTGGGAATAAGAAATTTACCACTTCCGCATTTTCCCCCAAATATTTTAAATATATAATTTCCTCTTTGTTTTCCCCCAAATATCTTGCCACTTTTAAAAATTCATGAAAAAAAAACATTTAACAATTTAGCATGCGCATATGGGATAAGGACAACCGGCCTGAGCAGTCATAATAATCAACTTTGTGCACTGCTGAGGATCGAACGTCCCGTACCAAAAGTGCACCTTTCAATAAAATACTCATGTCTATGCACTTCCGAGGATATAACGGCCCGTACCAAAAGTGCATCTCTCAATATAATAATTATCTATGTGCATTATCGAGGATCGAACAGCCCGTCCCATAAGTGCACCTGTCAATATAATAATCATGTTTATACACTGTCGAGGATCGAACGGCCGTACCAAAAGTGCATTTTAAATCTGCTGTGGCGTACGACCGCTCCCATGAGCGTGAAGGAAAAAACACTCCGCTCGCGGAATGTAAATTTCAAATCGGTCACATGTAGTCAGACACAATCAACAATCCACCCCGAATACATCTGGAAAACAAATACTCAAGTAAATGACGGATTTATCTTTTAAAAACCATAAAACAGTGTTTAAATCTTTTTTTGAAATTCACTTGTCAAGTTTTTAAAATATTTAATAATACAAACTTACCCGGAAATACAATTGCCCGCAAAGGAAATCATTTCTATTTTAGATGATTTAGAAAATAAACTCTAATCTTCCTTAGTGATTCAATTACCATTTTCGATTACATTAGCAGTCTAATACTACAGACAACATCACAGGTACAACAGGTAAGACATGCTAGTGGGTCCTAGGCTACCCGGACATGTCATAATAGTACCTTTGCATGGACTCCCGTCACCTCGTGCATACGTATCCCCCGCAGATAGTAACACATACTTAATTAGTTCACCTAGGGGGACAACTCCCCCTCGCAAAGTTAGAAAGGGGACTTACCTCGCTCCGAAATAACCAGCCTCCAAGCCCTTCCGATGACTTCATACGTCGCAAAACGCTCTGAAACTATCCAAACAATGACAAACCAATTAAAATATACTCTAATATTTGCAACAATTCCAAATTATATAATGCCCCAACTCTGCTTGGTGAAATGACAAAAATGCCCTCAGGGCCCACATGCCCGGAATCTAAAATTTCTCGAAGATACATTCTACCCATAGCTTTAATAGTTCAATTATACAATTTAATCAAATATTCATGCTCAATTCGTGGCTAAATTCCAATTTACCAAATTTCTAGGTTTCCTTGAACATTCCCAAACTTTCCTCAATTTCCCCTACCAAATCTATGTAATAATCTTGTATTTAATTCAAAAAATGTGAAGAAATTACTTACCTTGTGATCCTTGATTAAATCCTCTCCTTGAAGCTCCTCCAAATCACACATAGCATATGAAAATAGATGGAGAAATGTCCAAATTCTCGCTTAAAAACAATCTGCCAGGCCTATTTTGGCACATGCAGTCCCCTTGTCGCACATGCTCTTCCGCAGGTGAGCCAAAATCTCCCGCACCTGCGGCCTCCTTGGCTCCAGTGCAATTTCGCACCTGCGGCCAAAGCCTCGCAGGTGCGGTCACACAAGATGACAGCAACCTTCAACTTTCTTCAACTTCAAATATTGATCCATTAACCACCTGGAATCCACCTGAGGCCCCTGTGACCCCGTCCAATTATACCAACCTGTTCCAAAACTTAATGCGGACTTGCTCGAGGCCTCAAATAACATCAAAAAACATTGAAACCACGAATCGAACTAAAATCCCAACTTTATGAACTTAGAAATTGCCAACTTCTACATTCGATGCCGAAACCTATCAAATCACGTCTGATTGACCTCATATTTTTGACACAAGTCATATTCGACATTGTGGTCCTTTTCCAACTTTTGAAATCTCATTCCGACCCCGATATCAAAATTTCCACTTCCGGTCGGATTCTTCAAAACCCTTCAAATTTCTATCTTTAGCCAAATATTTTCAAAATGACCTCCGGACATCCGAATTCACTTCCGATCACGCTCCCAACTCCAAATCACCATAAGAAGCTATTCCCATAATCAGAATCCCAAACGGACATCAACATCACTAAAATTCGCTTCAATCCAAACTTAGAAAATTTCTTAAAAAATGCTGACTTCCACAATATGCATCAAAATGCTCCCAGGTTATCCAAAACCCGATCCGGACATACGCCCAAGTCAGAAATCATCATACAAACATGCTGGAACCTTCAATTCCTGATTCGGAGGTCGTTTATTCAAAATTCTAACCTTAGTCAATTTCTCCAAATTAAGGCTTCTGAAATGGGAATTTTCTTTCCAAATCAACTCTAAACTTTTTGAAATTCAATTCTGACCACACCTACAAGTCATAATGCTTGAAATGGAGCTGCTCACGACTTCAAACCACTGGAGACACGCTAGAGCTCAAAACGACTGGTCGGGTCGTTACAGATTCTTAGGTTATGGTGATTGTTTTCCTTGAAAATTTTCGTAATCCGAGAATGTCGGCCCGAGTGTGTATTTTGTGATTTGCAAATTAGGTTGAAATAATCATTTAAATAGGGTAATTGTGGACTTTTGAGCTTAGATTGATTTATCTATGAGATGTTTGGCTAGCTTCGAGTCTTGGGCAATGAATTTGGAGTTTCGGGCGCGTTCTTGACCCGGAAAGTAGGATTGACACTAGGTATGTCTCCTTTCTAGCCTCGTAAGAGGGAATTGTCCCCATAGGTGAATATAACGAATTATATACTATTATTTGTGGCGGATACACATGCACAAAGTGACTAGAGTCCATGTGCAGCTACTACTATGTTATGTCGGGTAGTTTAGGATTCACAAGCATGCTTTATGTGCCATATTTATAATCTAACGGTAATTTCGGTTGCCAAATATCATTGAATTATTAATTGAACATATAGAAGGTTACATCTCGCAATTTAGATTATTGGTCCTTCCTTGTAAGAATATTCTCTACTAAGTTCCTGATTTCTCTATTAATTATGTGTATATATACGGTCACCCGCGTCGCAGGTATGATTCGCGAGCGGGGTAGCCCTATTTTTTTATTTGACTGTGTCACATGTTTTATTCGTGAGCGGTGTAATAGATGAATCTATCATTCGAGCCGTTTGACCCTTCGGCAGTGCACATGTATTATTGCGTCGTATCGGCCGTACGTTCACGACATGTTATGTGCTTGTTAACTGTTTGGTGTTTCTGTGGTTATTTACCTGTTGAATATCTAGGAAGAATGAAATTTGTAATCTGTACGATAGAGGACTTGACACGTAAAGGTAATTGTAAGGAAATTCGAGGATCATGGCTTTATCATGTATTTAAAAATGCCATCCTTGCTTAGCCTTATATTTAGAACATATTATTTTGGCCCTAGTAAGTGTCAGGTCG
Organism: Nicotiana paniculata; assembly: GCA_005239505.1. Lineage (NCBI taxonomy): Eukaryota > Viridiplantae > Streptophyta > Magnoliopsida > Solanales > Solanaceae > Nicotiana > Nicotiana paniculata. Next base: position 16,122 of record ML344531.1, on the reverse strand, counting down.
ACCTCTCGTCACTGCTTCTTCGAGATTAGGCGGGATACTTATTGGGTACATATTGTTTATGTACTCATGCTACGCTCTGTACTTAATTGTACAGGTTCTGAGGCAGGTGCATCTGGGTATCAGTCCGTAGCTCGTGCCTGATTTATACCTTGTCGAGGCTTCACGGCGAGCTGCTTCTCCTACAGATTTCCAGCAGCACTTTGGAGCTTTTATTTTTGCTAATTCTGTCTATACATTTCTCAGACAGTAGGACAAACTTTTATTCCTTTCAGTATTACTCTACTAGATATCTGTAGACTTGAGACACTAGTTACTGACACACACATTAGTGGACCATTCTTTTGGGATGTATGTATTAAATTATGACACTTTTTAGTTATTCAACTTAAAATTTCCTAAGTTATATGTTATTACTGAACGTCATAAATTTACTCTAATTAAATGTTGGGAAAGGTTTTCTTTTAAAAATGAATGAAACTCACCAGTAGATAAATGTTGGCTTTCCTGACAACGGTGTTGGACGCCATCACAACCTGGGTTAGGAGTTTGGGTCGTGACAGTAGCTCAATCCATATTTTGCTTATTACATAAAAAAGTTGTTTTCTTCTTTTCCGCTTTCACCGTTCAAATAAACAACTCCAGATTTCTGTCGCGATGAGCTCTTATTCCTAATGCCTGATCCTCCACAATTCTAGTATACTTTTCATCATCATAGGAGAAATTTCAGCAGAGTTATGATTTAAAAAGCAAGGAGTATTCTTTTTTGGAGTACTACTAATAGGCAATACAGCTGTAGCAGTACTGATGTTATCCATTTTTAATGACTTAGAATCATTATCACTATGCAACGAAAGCACCATAGAAGTTGATATACCAACAATTCCTCTTGAAATATTTTTTTCATTGTCAGGTAGAGCAAGGTCATCAGGGATTGATTAAAAAGGAAAGAATGATTCTTTTTAGGAATGCTATTGTATGGTAGTACAATTAAAAGATGTTCACGTTAAGTTTACAACTTGCAATAACACTATCAAATTTTGATAAAATATGTATGAATATTAAATTTTTACAACTGATTTTGTATTTATATCCATTTATTTCTTATACGAGATACCCGTGCAAAGCGCGTTCGCGATACCAATGACTTAATAGTTTAGAAATAGGCCTATAGCTACTACATCAGAGCATAACTATGTAGTTTAATACATATTTCATTTATTAAATACAAAGGCTCTTTTCTTCTCTGCCGTTTTTGCATGTTCAAATAAACCACTACAGATTTCTCTCGAGATAAGCTCTTATTCCTAATGATTTGATCTTCCGCAATTCCGATATACTTTTCATCATCGTAGGAGCAATTTCAACAGGGTTATGATTTTAAAATCAAGGAGGGTTCATTTTTGGAGTACTATTGATAGGCAATACAATTGTAGCGGTACTGTTGTTGTCACGACCCTAATTTCCCTCCCTTGGGTATCGTGATGGAACCTACTCTTAAGGACTAGGTAATATTAATACTCATGGAATAGCAACAATAATAAAAAAATTCAAATCTTTTTCTGAAATAAAGAATTTCTTTATACAATGCATATTCTCAAAACCCAGTAGTACAAGTCATAAGCTCTGTAAAGTTACTACAAATTCTAAATGCAATTGTTCGGAAGTAAGTAAATCAGTGTAAATACAGAATACGAAGGTGACTCCGAAGCTTGCGAACTTGACGACATGTTTACCTTGTGTTCCCTCAGCAAGAACCCGCACAGCTACTAAGGATCGATACCTCGATCAACAAAAAAATGTGCAGAAGTGTAGAATATACACACCACAACGGTGCCTAGTAAGTATCAAGACTAACCTCAGTGAAGTTGTCACGACCCAAAATCCATCAAGGTCATGATGGCGCCGGACACCACAGTCAGCCAAGCCAACACTCAATGGTTAATTAAATTCCTATTTTACTATTTTCTTAAAATAGTTACTTTTTATTTCATTATATAAAGATCAAATAAAGTTACCGAGTAACAACGATGTCTTAAATAATTCAATCGACAAGTACATCGCAAAGTCATAGAACCCGGTGTTACAAGTGCATGAGCAAAATTTCTAGGAAGTTTACATGTGTTACAATATTGCCCGGAATACAAACTGGACAAACAATAAAGTACAATACAATAGATCTGAGGGAGACTCTACTGGTTGTGGGTTGTCTCGAGAGGTGCAGCTCACCCAAGTCCCCATATCAACCATGCCACGACGCCAAGCAGGGCCACTAGATATACATGTACCTGTGCAATAAAAATTCATAGAAAGTGTAGTATGAGTGCGGAAACAACGTGTACTCAGTAAGTATCCCGCCTAACCTCGAAGAGGTAGTGACAAGAGGTCGAATTTGACACTTGCTAGAGGTCAATTTTAATAAAATCAAGGGTGACACTAAGCATGGATATCATATATAATTAACAAATAGTGATAGGAAATAACAACTTCTTCCACATTTACAAACTTTAAATCTTCGTCATTTTAGTTGACAACTTATATTTTAAGGCGAGTAAACAGTTAAGAAAGATCTCAGAAAGTACTCAGCAAAATATCATGCGCAAGAAATGTCGAGGGTCGAACAACTCGAACCATAGATAAATGTAATATGTGCACTGCCGAAGGGTCGAACAACTCGAACCATAGATACACCTATTACCCCTCTCGTGAATCGATCATGCAAATATAAATAATAGAGTTACCCTGCTCGCAAATCGTACATGCGACTCGGGTACTCATAGATACACACATTCCAGCAATAAATTCACATTTTATCAAGAAAACAATCACCTAAGGAGGTGATAAAATTCTCTTTAATGGACGCGAAGATAATATTTAAATCTTTTCCAGAAACTCATTCATCAATAAAGTTACAAGTATGGCAAATAAAACATGCTTTTTGGTCCTAGACGACCCGGACATAAGCATAATAGTAGCTATACACGAACACCCGTCACCTCGTGCGTACATAGTCACCAAAATAGCAGCACATATTTAATTATTTCACCTATGGGGACAATTCACTCTTACAAGGTTAGAAAGGAGACTTACCTCGCTCCGAAGATTCATAACCGGCCTCCAAGCCCTTCGTTGACTCACATTGATGCACCATGCCCAAAACTAACCAAATAACGGGCAAACCAATGAAAATATACTCTAATACTTATAACAATTCAATTTATACAAATTTCCAACTCCGCTTGAAAAGTTGACGAAATTACCCTCAGGCCCACGTGCCCGGATTTTGAAATTTTTGAAGATGATTACCCATAACTTTACGAACCCAAATATGCAGTTCTCTCTAAATTTCATGCTCAAATTCGTGGTAACAATCCAAAAATACAAATTCTAGGTTTACCCCCAAATCCCATAATTTCTTCAAATTCCCATGTCCAAATCTGCATACTATCATGTATTTAATTAATAAATAGGTAGAAACCACTTACCTAGAGTTGCTTGATGAAAATCTCCCCTTGAAGCTCTCAAAAATCGTCCAAGCCAAATGAAAAATGGGAGAAAAATTGCTAAATACCATCCTAAAATACACACTGCCCAAACCCGACCTCCGCACCTGCGGCCAACAACCTCGCACATGCGCGCCCGCAGGGGCGCCCATGCACCCGCACTTGTTGCTTCCTCCTCTCCAGCCGGGCTCCACAGCTGCGCTCCCTCTTCCGCATCTGCACTTCCGCAGGTGCGGAAATAATCTCACACTTGCGCCCCCCTCCCCCAGCCAAGCCAGCCAAAATTCACAACTCCGACGCCAAAGCCGCACCTGCGACCCTTGTTGCGCATGTGCGGTAACACCAGACACCAGCAGCCTTAGCCTTTCCCAACTTCAAAATTCGATCTGATAACCACCCGGAATCCACTCGGGGCCCCCGGGACCTCGTCCTATCACACCAACCAGATCCAAAACATAATGCGGACCTACTCGAGGCCTCAAATGACATAAAATAACATCGAAACAATGGATCGCAACTCAACTCAATCCTTATGAACTTTGAAATTTCAAACTTCTACATTCGGTGCCGAAACCTATCAAATCAGGTCCGATTGACCCCCAAATTTTGCACGCAATTTACATTTAACATTACTTACCTACTCCAACTTTCGGAATCAGAATCCGACCCCGATATCAAAATTTCAAATTCCAGTCAGACTTCTTAAAAACCTTCAAATTTCAAACTTTATCCACATTCCTCCAAAATGACCTATGGACCTCTGATTTCACTTCTGATCGCGCTCCTAACACCAGAATCACCATATGGAGCTATTCCCAGACTCGGAATCCCAAATGAACATCAATAACATTGAAATGCACTTCAACCCTAACTTATGAAATTTCTTCCAAAATTCTAACTTCCACAATATGCGCTGAAACGCTCCCGGGTCATCTGAAACCCGACTGAACATACGCCTAAGTCAGAAATTATCATACGAGCCTGCTGGAACCTTCAAATCCTGATTCTTAGGTCGTTTAATCAAAAATCCAATCTTAGTCAATTCTTCCAACTTAATGATTCCGAAATGAGAACTTTCTTTCCAATTTGACTCCGAAATTCAGATCCGACCATGCCTACAAGTCATAATACCTGAAATGAAGCTGCTCATAGCCTTATACCACCAAACGACACACTAGAGCTCAAAACGACCAGTCGAGTCGTTACATTCTCCCCCACTTAAACATGCGTTCGTCCTCGAACGCGATAAGAACTGCTGTGGAGTTATCTGAAATCACCGTTTAACCCTCCATGCACCTACATGTGCTGCCATCACTCAGCCGAGCGCATTAGCTCGATCGAACCCGAAGAAATCTTCTTTTATCCATTCAATAAACCCGGAACCCAGTTCCATCTCCCGAAATTCCCTGCCAGGCCTGTTTCCAGTATATGAACACCGAATCAATCACCACACGAGGTACCAGAACATGGTTCCATGCCTTTCCTGACTTTGCACCATACACTACATAATTCATCATTTATTCACAATGACATTCCCTGATCCTTAATAGCCAAAATTCCAGAAATCATATGCTCCCAATGCATCTCATGAAATATATATAGGTCTTGATATAACCCTTATGATACCACCACAACGGAGGAGATGTGTAGAAGTTTACAACCAATTGCAGAGTCAACAAATCATTGAACCTCTATTCTTTCCTAGAATCATCACCTCATTACGAACCAACTAATGGTATTTATTCTTTAATATACTTCACATAATCTTATCGCATTGATCCCTGATCCGATAAATATAGTCTCACATAATATAAACTGCTCAAACAACAAGTAACCCCAGACAAGACCAACAGTCTCACATGATGCCACAATGCGTGTACGACCCGACCGGTCGTTTTGAGAAATTAAGCTCCGTTCTATGGAATAAGGTCTTGAACAGCTTCACTTTGTCTATATTGACATGCGTGTGTTGTTGTATTCATTCCCGAATAATCTAATTGGAAGGAAAATTCCTATTGTTGAAGCTTAAGTGATGGAAGTTGACCGGAGGTTTAACTTTTGAGTAAACGGCCTCAAAATGAGTTTTGCGTTATGCCAATAACTTCGTATGATGATTTTGGACTCAGGCGCATGTTCGGAATTGGTTTCAGAGGTCCATAGGGTACTTTGAGGTAATTTGGCGAAAGTTCGAATTTCGGCAATTTTGCCGATTAGTGAAATTTTGATATCGGGCTCGAAATGGAATTCCAGGAATGGTTGTAGGTCCGTTGTGTCATTTGCTGCAAAATTTGGCGGCATTATTGGTTGAATTGATAGGTTTCGGCACGAGTATTTATATTTGAAGATTTGAAAATTTATATGTTTGATTTTTGGTTTGATTCATCATTTCGGTGTTGTTTTATGTGATGTGAGACCTCGAGCGAGTCCGTGTTAGGTTCGATGACTTGTTTGTGTGTTTAGACGGGGTCCCGGGGGCCTCGGGTGTTTTTCGGATAGGCTTCGGGTAAATTTTCATCATTTTTCTCACTATTGTTATGCTTCTGATGTTCCCTTCTATGCCATCGCATAGGCAGAGCCGCGATCGCATAGTGTGTTGTGATCCGCCCAGGTTTTTCTCTTCACGGCGTTTGCATACACTGTTTCGCAATTGCACAGTGTGGTCAAGGCCATTTCTTTTTCCCTATGTGATCGCACACTTAAGCTCGCGATCGCATAAGTATGTTCGTGATCGCATAGTACCTGCTGGCAAGCTGAGATTTTTCTTCTACACGATCACATTCCTTCTCACGCGATCGCAATTAATTAAATACCTAGGAAGATTATAAAACTTCAAAATCGAAGGTTTCACCATTTTTATCATATTTTGACTTCTAGAGCTCGGTTCTTCAACTAGAATTGAATATATTCCATGAATTAGTCTTTGTTTTTATCATTTAAATTGTGTTTTTAGTTAGTGAAAATGTTGGTTTTTGTAGAAAAGTTTTGAAAACAAAATTTCATGACTTGAGGGACGAAATGGTATTGGAATTTGGTAAGTTTTGTATGGTTGAACTCATATTGGAATGGGTGGTCAGGTTTTGTAAAATTTGACGGGTTCCGAGGTGCGGTCCTGGGACCGACTTTTGGGTCGATTTTTATATTTTTGTAAAGATCGAAACTTTATTATTCGGAATAGTCTCTTATGCGATATATGTGTGTTCTGAAGTTGTTCTAGTTGGACTTGAGCCTTGCGGAGGTCTTTTCACCCAAGAAGCCTATTTTAGAGTATCGGGTTTTCGTCTTCGAGGTAAGTATCTTGCCTAACCTTGTGATGGAGAATTACCCCTTAGGATTTGGGTCTTATATATTGTTTGTAGTTCGTGTACGCAAAGTGACAAGAGTGTGCTCGGACTTATTTGTGGAAAGTTAACTTTTTAGGAATCTTAGATCCTTATATTCACCGAGTATGACTTGTCCTTAGCATGATTGAATTTCAAAATTTCTAGTGTCATATTTATTTGTTTAAATATGGAAGTTATTACTTTTGGATTTAATCATATTGCCTATTTCACTCCTAATTGACTTATTTGATGATTTTATTTCCTTTTACTGTCATGCTATGTCTTCTTAACTGTTTATCTCTAATTTTTATTATCTTCATCTCATTCTAGAATGGTTTGGTCTTGACTGAGGTAGTATGACTATTTTCACGTGCTTGTCCCTAAATGAAATTGTTGAATAACCTTAAAACTATCGGCCTTAAAGGAAGTTTGGATAGACTATACCTTCGTTGGATTGCCCATAATTAGAGTCATCGAATTTGTGTTGATTTCTTGTTTTTAACCCGTGTAATTAGGTACGGCTGTTACATGTTATTTTCTTTCCTTGTTGAGTGATTCTTAATATGCCTATCTCTCCTTATTATGTGTATTTCTCGTGAACTAGTTTTTCCTATATTGTGATCTAAGGTTCTTAAGTTGATGTAATATTTGTACCTTGAACTATTGATACTGTTGTTGTTGTACTTGTTGTGGTGATGCACGAGGTTTCTGTCGTGCGATTGTTGATATGGGGATTTGCACGAGGTTTCTGTCGTGCCGTGTTTACTATTGATACTGCACATACAGCGTGATAAGGCGGGATATGAGATTGAGGGTTGCGCTTGTTGCGGGACAAGGTGGGAAATTGCTTATGCGCGTGTGGCGAAACAAGCAGGCATATCTTTACTATTGCACATGTGGTGAGACAAGGTGGGCTATGTCAGGGATTGTTTGTGATACTCGTGTTGGCCTAGGGGCATTCCTTGTTGTTGATATTGTGTACTAGAACACTTACTGTGTGAGTTTATTCGTGTATACACTTGTGAGATAAAAATGTATGTGTTGCCCTTTTGCTTTCCTTATGTTTATTGTTGTTGAAATCATGTTACGACACATGCACAAGCATACACGTAGTTAAGTACTACTAATGGATTTAGGAATCCTTGTTGTTATCAAGTGTAGATATTCTTGTTGTGCTTACCGTATGGGTGGAAATGACCCAATTGGCACGTGAGTCGTCCGTGCAGTTAGTACTCGAATGATGGCTCAAGATGCCAACTGTTAGGGTTCGAATATTGGGACCCGTAAATGGTGATTTGTCCGAGATTCGGAACTTCGTGGAGATGACTACGAATTTGATGTAGAAGTGGTTGAAGTTGTTGAGTCATTATATGTACGTGTTGTATATTTACATGCCGGATATGTTTGTGTTCTATTTAGTCTATGTGTTACTTCATGGTTTTCCGCTGATACTTATTGTTTTCCTTCTTTATCGAATTCACTGTCTTGTTAGTTATATTGCGTAGCCTTTATGTGTAAATTATTATTTCCCTGATTCCTATATTGATACTTGTTCAGTTTTATTAGACCAGTAGGTGTCTTGACTAGTCCTCGTCGCTACTTCACCGAAGTTAGTCTTGATACATACTGGGCACTGCTGTGGTGTGCTCATACTACTCTTCTGCACATTTTTGTGCAGATTCCAGGTTTTCCCATAGCCGGCCGATTGATTGTTAGTAGCGCGGTTGCTGTTGTGGAAACTCAAGGTAAAACCGTTTTAGCGTTCGCTGTTTCAGAGTCACCATCTTAAAATTCTCTTTGCACTGTTGTTCTTATTTCTGAACAATGGTATTTTTGGAGTTTTAGTGTAATTTCGTTAAATCTTATCACTTGTACTTCCGGGTTTTGGGAATATACAATGTGTAAAGAATTACTTATTTCAGAAAAATATTAGATTCTATGTATTATTGTTGTTATTCCATGAATATTAGGCTTACCTAGTCCTTAAGACTAGGTGCCATCACGATACCCAACGGAGGGAAATTTGGGTCGTGACAATGCGCCAATAGGCCACAACTCGAACACGATACATACGGAAATGACTTAGGCAGGGACTACTCGACTCCCACATCTAATATGAACTTTCCTCAGAAAATAGAAAGTAAAACACAAGAAAAATAAATATAAGGGAATGTACTCAACATTGCGGCAACCCGATTAAAATAACAAAACTGTTGCGGCGCTCCACCTAATCCACCCATAAAATTCACGTAAGGAGATACACACTGAGCTAAATTTCTCATTACCACAAAATATCGAATATCGGTCACAAGCACGCTAAGTATATAATACCATCCTGGGGAGACTGATAGAGCCATAGGCTACAAAACTCAAGCAAAGCTGAGGTGCGATATATGTATACTCTGAATCTCAAGAGCTATCCTGCTCCCATAACATCATCACTACGCGGATCTCAACACATAAGAAACTATCAAGCTGTTTCACATCTCAAACGGCACAATATAATATTTCATGAAAAGGACGAGGATGGAACAACATCTAATGTTCTAATAGCTCTCCATGAGAAGCGCTATACTGAAATGAACACACCTGACTCTTATGGAGCCCATAATTATATTTAAATCCATTCACAACTTTCAAGACGATTTCGCTCACACCGAGCTAGGCTAATAGCCTTACCTGGGTCCATAATAACCCACCTTTCCTCATAAAACGCAAGAACAACCATCATAGCCGAAGCAAAACCCCTACATCCGCAACCAAATGAACCGAGCACCCTCCATGCTTAAATTCTCAAATAAACAATATTAAACTTCTTTGTACTTGGTCTGAATCTTCAAACAATCAACTACATGTCACACTCGCACGATCTTCGCATGGAATACACTTCAACAACCTCATGCACTAGATAACAAGTCTGCACCTCCATACCACCGGCCACATAAATGTTGTAAAGCCTACATATAATTATGCAATTAGAACGCAAAGCCTCTTACACAACCAACGATGTCATGTGATGCTGAAGACAATATTGTCTTACTCTCAACATCCAAATCTCTCTCCTTGATCATCCGCTCGTGACATCCTTGCCAACACCGAATTGCTACCTTGATCCTCGCTTCCAAATAAAATCAATTACGGTGACCATCAAGCACTCACACGCACCGTCATAACTCACATGCATAACTAATCATGCTGTAAGGACTGACTACTGTCGCCACTACGCCAATTCCACCATGGCTGACCATCTAACTTCCCCAAATTTCCATTACTCGCGTCATTCTCAAACTCCACTTCAGCAGGACATAACTGATTCACCCGTATACCTCCAACTGAAACCGATACGACACTTAGCTGCGCACTCAACTTATCAACAGATGACTTCCCCCACTTTGCTCAAGCCATAGATCAAGATGAACAATAACTCACAATGCCCATACGCTAACACCACCACAATACCACAATGAGATTCAATTAAACCTTTCATAAGCTCATATAACACAACCTATCTTATACCTTAATCCAATTCACACTCACCTTAGGGATGATGAGAACTCCATATCAACACATACAAACTCAATTCGCACTCACTTCGAGTGATTCCATTCCACGAGACTACATTGTCTCCAAGCACATGAACCGTTTCATGCTCTCCTTGCATGCATATTCACATCTTCGACCTGCATACCCATTCAGATAACCCTTCTATGAACCCGAAGTCATTTCTCCTTTCTATGAATCAAAATGATACTCTGTACGCCGAAGATAACGTAGAACACTCCAACAATTCATTTTTTTTCTCTTTCCCATAATTTCGCTGCAAAATCTCGATTCTTAACCATATTGTGGGCTTGAAATCCTTAGACACAACATTTTGATCTTCGAATTTACTAGGACCACTATTGAGAGTCACCCGCTCTAGCTTGTCCCGAATATAATCAACTCCACGGCTTCACTGGTACCTGAACACCCATCTTGAATAAGCACCCGACTGAATCACTTCCCTTGCAAATTAGATTTTTACTAAGCAAAAATCATGAATCCTTCCAAAGCCTAAACCTGATTTCATAAGGCCAACCTTTGCACACATTTATCAAATCCTATGCTCAATTACTACTTATGGCTTCTTCCCTTAGCTGTAATAACCCACTAATATGCCGATGACCAGAATTTTTGCCTGTAGATACCCGTGCAACCCAATCGCAGGCGGTGGAACTCTCCCATTTAACTTGAAGCCGCTATCACACAAATCTGGAACTCACCAAGAATCTTCCTTCCTTGTTGACATGATACTGCATAACCAACTCGCCAAATTCCTTGAAATCCTTCTGTTAGCATTTCGCAACCACTCTGAGTCATTAGCCACATTCTCATATCTAACCTCTTGCTGAATAGTCAGTAAAATCCCTCGTGAAACTCCGCCAACCACGCAACCACTGCCCTACTCACATTAGATAATCCACCTGCAAAAATTAACAACTGACACCTTCCAACGACGATGTACTGCACAATCTCTACGACCTCAATACCCCATCATACGCCCGTTCTCATTTACCAACTTTACTAGTCCGTCCGCTCCTCGTGGACATCTTCTAAATACGCAACAATTTCTTTTAATTCACACCTATGTTGCATCCTTCTTCATGTTGAACGACTCCTCTTTGTTGTATCCAAACTTCCGCCGAAATAGAAATATTTCAATTTAAGCCCGTGGAGCCAATAACCGTCCACTAAAATTCTCAAATCACTCCAAACTTCTCCTCAAGATGTGCATCTATCTCACCATAAAACTCATATGCTACGCTGCCACTCTTCCACTTTCATCAAACTCACTCCTTCAAGAAACCGCTCAACTTCCGCTTCTGACACCTGGCCTTCTACAAATTTAACCATTGCCTGACAGTTCCCACATGTCTTTCCTCATCGTATGCTGCCCAGTTGTTGCCGCAAATAAATATCATTCTCTGTAACACTCAAACTAGTAGACCACCACAACTTTAAACTCTCCGAAGATCATCTTTCTCAAGCCGCCTACATTAGAAATACTTATTCAATCCTGAACCACCGCACACCATGATCTCTGACAGCCGCTTCTTCAATATTACTTCACATTACTCAGACCAAATTCAACCGAAGAAACCATAGCACTGGAGAACTTAAAATATCATATTTGATCAAACACGATGATGCCACATCATAGATGAAGATTCCTCCTCACTTGAAAACACCCAGTCTCATTACCTTATAAACCCGAACTTGATCATTTATAGTCCACTTGTCTTTCCTCCGCATGAAATAAAATATTGAAATCTCGGAATCATGCTCCGAGTAGAACTCTTATCAAGTCATTCATTTCCCCGACATACAGGCAAGTATCCTATCATCATATCAATACCGTGCGATAACCAGTCGTAAGCATCATAACAACCTGAGCATAGCCTCAAAGCTCTCAGAAACACAACTACTGAGTTAAACCAACATAATATCCTCCTACAGAGCATCGACAATAGCCCCAACCAACTATGCATGGAAAAACATCATGCACCACATCCGGAGTACCATTACAATTCCTCAAATTCTCGATCTATAGAAAGCTCTTTGCGACGTGTAAAATTGATTAAGAAGAAACGTAGGCATAAGCCTCAAAGGAATCAAACCGCACAATAAGGGATGAAGAAGTGAAGTACTCCTAACAGCCATGTAGCCTCTCGAAGATAAGTACAAACGTCTCCGTACCGATCCACAAGACTCTACTAGAGTTGCTCATGACGCGTGAGACCTAGGGGAGCCTAGTAGTCTGATACCACGTTGTCATGACCCAAAATCCGTCAAGGTCGTGATGGCGCCGGATGCCACAATCAGGCAAGCCAACAATCAATAGTTAATGAAATTCCTATTTTAGTATTTTTGTAAATCGTTACTCTGTATTTCATTATATAAAGATCAAATAAAGTTACCGAGTAACAATGATGTTTTAAATAATTCAATCGACCAATACATCCCAAATATCATAGAACCTGGTATCATAAGTGCATGAGCAAAATTTCTAGGAAGTATACATGTGTTACAATATTGTCTGAAATACAAACTAGACAAAGAAATAAAGAACAATACAATACATATGAGGGAGACTCTACCGGTTGCGGGTCGTCTCAAGAGGTGCAGCTCACCCAAGTCCCCATATCAACCATGCCAGGACGCTAAGCGGGGCAACTAGATATACATGTACCTATGCAATAAAAATTCATAGCAAGTGTAGTATAAGTACGGAAACAAAGTGTACTCAGTAAGTATCCCACCTAACCTCGAAGAGGTAGTGACGAGAGGTCGAATTTGACAATTGCTAGAGGTCAATTTTAATAAAATCAAGGGTGACACTAAGCATGGATATCATAGATAATTAACAAATAGTGATAGGAAATAACAATTTCTTCCACATTTACAAACTTTAAATCTTCTTCATTTCAGTTGACAACTTATAATTAAAATCCAGTAAACATTTAAAACAAATCTCAGAAAGTACTCAGCAAATATCATGATTAGGAAATGTCGAGGGTTGAACGGCTAGAACCAACGATAAATGTAAATTTTGCACTGCGGAAGGGTCGAACGGCTCTAACCATAGATGCATCTATTACCCCTCTCGCGAATCGATCATGCGACGATGTCATATATAAATAATAGCCACTATTAAAATTTCAACTTCTGGTCGGAATTCTTACAAACCTTCAAAGTTCTAACTTTAGCCAAATAACTCCAAAATGACCTACGGGCCTCTTTATTCACTTGCGATCGCGCTCCTAACACCAGAATCACCATACGGAGCTATTCCTTGACTCAAAATCCCAAACGGACATCAATAACACTGAAATGCACTTCAACCCTGACTTATAAAATTTCTTCCAATACACTAACTTCCAGAATATGCGCCGAAATGCTACCGGGTAATCCGAAACCCGCTCCGAACATATGCCTAAGTCCAAAATCTTCATACAAGCTTGCTGGAATATTCAAATCCTGATTCTGAGGTTGTTTACTCAAAAATCTAATCTTCGTCAATTCTTCCAACTTAAGGCTTCCGAAATGAGAACTTTCTTTCCAATTCGACTCCGAACATCCCAAAATTTAGTTCCGACCACGCCTACAAGTCATAATACCTGAAATGAAGCTGCTCATGGCCTTAGACCACCAAACGACACGCTAGAGCTGAAAACAACCGATCGGGTCATAACAGAAGTAGTGACGAGGACTAGTCAATACACCCACTAGTCTTGTCATGACCCAAATCATAACCCAAGTCCTGATGGGCACATATTCATCTTGGTTGCAATTGATTACTTCACCAAATGGGTGGAAGCTATTACACTGAAGGCAGTCACCAAGAAAGCAGTAGTAAACTTTGTTCACTCCAACATCATCTGTCGTTTCGGTATTCCAAAAACCATTATCACAGATAATGCTGCCAATTTGAATAGTCATCTAATGAAGGAGGTATGCGAACAATTTAAAATTGAGCATCGCAATTCTACTCCTTACCGGCCCAAAGCTAATGGAGCTGTTGAAGCTGCGAACAAGAACGTCAAAAAGATTCTTAGGAAGATGGTCCAAGGATCTAGACAATGGCACGAGAAGTTGCCTTTTGCTCTTTTGGGATACCGGACAACTGTCCGTACATCAGTTGGCGCAACGCCCTACTTGCTGGTTTATGGCACTGAAGCGGTCATACCTGCGGAAGTTGAGATTCCCTCTCTCCGAATCATTGTTGAAGCAGGAATTGAGGACATTGAATGGGTCAAGTCCCGACTAGAACAGTTGAGTTTAATTGAGGAAAAGCGTTTGGCGGAAGTTTGTTTTGGTCAATTATGCAACAAAGAATGGCACGCGCTTACAATAAGAAAGTACGCCCAAGAAAGTTTGAGGTAGGACAATTGTTTTGAAACGAATCTTTCCGCACCAGAAAGAAGCAAAACGAAAGTTCGCCCCGAATTGGCAAGGTCCTTACCTCGTCAAGAAAGTATTGTCAAAAGGAGCTCTACACTTGGCAGATATAGAAGGAAATGTGACTGATATATCTGTCAATGCAGATGCGGTCAAGAGATACTATGTCTGACACGCCTCTGTGGGGGCATTTTTACACTTAGCATTCTCAGGTTGGGATGAAGAAAGGCTATCATTCTCGCTACCCAAACACTGATCAACCCTAGTTAGCCCTTTGAATCCTTGTTTATATTTCTTTGTTTTCCCCTCTTTTGGAACCAGTGTACTTGGTCTTAAAAAAAAAATTAATTAAAAAAAAAGCATCAAAACAAGTTCATGTTAATTGAACTACGTCCGACCTGATTCCGAAAGGATATGTAGGCAGCCTCACCCTGGGGTTCGGTCACAGTAAAACAAAAATCCACATTTCCCAGTATTCAAAGAAACTGGGGCATGATTTTACTTTATTTTTTGACGGTTTTTCCGTCAAAATGGTTCGAAAAGTTGTAATTCGGTTCAATAGTTCTTTTTACCTTTCCATTTTAAGACCTACTGATCAACTTTCGAGAATGCTAAGATGGTATAATACGGTGATGCCTCGGCCATTTAAAGAAAATAAAAATAAAATGAGAGAGTCTTATTGGTGAAAACCTTCACGGGCACTATAAGGCGATAGTGAGTTGAGAGAAAGACAAATGAGA
>ML344529.1:0-16316 GCA_005239505.1 Nicotiana paniculata | reverse complement strand
TGCATGTATTATCGCCAGCCATGGTCCAGGCTAGATGTCTTGGTATGAAGCCGGTACCGGATCACATTAGCCAACGCTTCGAAATGATCAAGTTAATTTTTTGGCATTTTATGGCAATTAAACTGGAATTCCGCCTGTCGTGCCTTTATTATCTCCTGCCATGGTCCAGGCCAGACGCCTTGGTATGGAGCCGGTACCGGATCGTATGATATTTTTCCGGGACATTAAATATGACCCAAGGAACCATAACACATGCTTCGAAATGATCAAGTTACATTTTTTGGGATTTTATGCAAATTAAACTGGAATTCCCCATATCGTGCCTATATTATCGCCTGACATGGTCTAGGCTGGACGACTTGGTACATAGTCGATACCGGATAGCATGATATTAGTCCGAGACATCAAATACGACCCAAGAAACCATAACCAACGCTTCAAAATGATCAAGTTACATTTTTTGGCATTTTATTGAAATTAAACTGGAATTTCGCCAGTTGTGCATGTATTATCACCTGCCATGGTCCAGGCTGGGCATCTTGGTACCGAGCCAGTACCGGATCGCATGACATTTGTCCGAGACATCAAATACAACCCAAGTAACCATAAATAGTCCCTTGAAATGATAAGATTACATTTTTTGGCATTTTATGGCAATTAAACTGGAATTCCGCTAGCCGTGCCTGTATTATCGCCTAACATGGTCCAAATCGGACGCCTTGGTACGGAGCGAGTACTGGATCGTATGATATTTGCTCGGTACATCAAATACAACCCAAGGAACCACAACCAACGCTTCGAAATGATCAAGTTGCATATTTTTGTATTTTACGGCAATTAAACTGGAATTTTGGCAGTCGTGCCTGTATTATTGCCTGCCATGGTTCAGGCCGGACGCCTTGGTACGGTGCCGGTACCGGATCGCATGATATTTTTCCGGAATATCAAATACGACCCAAGGAACCATAACCAACGCTTCGAAATGATCAAGTTAAATTTTTTGGCATTTTATGGCAATTAAAATGGAATTCCGCCAGTCGTGCCTGTATTATAGCCTTCAATGGTCCATGCAAGACGCCTTGGTACGAAGCCGGTACGAGAACGCATGATATTTCTCCGGGACATCAAATACGGCCTTAGGAACCATAACCAACGCTTCGAAATTATCAAGTTACATTTTTTGGCATTTTATGACAATCAAACTTGAATTCCGCCAGTCGTGCATGTATTAACGCCAGCCATGGTCCAGGCCGGATACCTTGGTACGTAGCCAGTATCGGATAGAGTGATATTTATCTGGGAGATCAAATACGACCCAAGGAACCATAACCAATTCTTCAAAATGATCAAGTTACATTTTTTGGAATTTTATGGATATTAAAATGGAATTCCGCCGGTCGTGCTTGTATTATCGCCTGCCATGGTCCAGGTCAGACGCCTTGGTACGGAGCCGGTACCGGATTGCATGATATTTTTCTGGGACATGCAATATGACCCAAGGAACCATAACCAATGCTTCAAAATGATCAAGTTACATTTTTTGGCATTTTATAGTAATTAAATCGAAATTCCGCGAGTCATGCCTATATTATCGCCTGCCATGGTCCAGGCTGGACGTCTTGGTACGGAGCCGGTACCGGATCGCATGATATTTTTCTGAGACATCAAATATTACCCAAGGAACCATAACCAGTGCTTCGAAATGATCAAGTTACAGTTTTTGGCATTTTACGGCAATTAAAATGGAATTCCGTCACTCGTGCCTGTATTATCGCCTGTCGTGGTCCATGTCGGACGCCTTGGTACGGAGCCGGTACGGGAACGCATGAAATTTCTCCAGAACATAAAATACGACCTTAGGAACCATAACCAACGCTTCAAATGATTAAGCTACATTTTTTGGCATTTTATGACAATGAAACTGGANCTGCCATGGTCCAGGTCGGACGCCTTGGTACGGAGCCGGTACCGGATCACATGATATATTTATGGGACATAAAATACGACCCAAGGAACAACAACCAACGCTTCGAAATGATCAAGTTACATTTTTCTGCATTTTATGGCAATTAAACTGGAATTTTGCCAGTCGTGCCTATATTATCGCCTGCCATTGTCCAGACCGGACGCCTTGGTACAAAGCCGATACCAGATCGCATGATATTTTTCCGGGATGTCAAATACGACCCAAGGAACCATAACCAACACTTCTAAATGATCAAGTTACATTTTTTTGCATTTTATAGTAATTAAACAAAAATTCCACCAGTCGTGCCTGTATTATCGCCTGCCATGGTCCAGGCTGGACGTCTTGGTACGAAGCCGGTATCGGATCGCATGAGATTTTTCTGAGACATAAAATACGACCTAAGGAACCATAACCCNTTTTTTGGTAATGAAACTGGAATTTCGCCAGTCGTGCCTGTATTATCGCCTTCCATGGTCTAGGCCGGACGCCTTGGTACGAAGCCGGTATCGGATAGCATAATATTTTTCTGGGACATCAAATACGACCCAAGGAACCATAACCACGCTTCGAAATTATAAATTTACATTTTTGGCATTTTATGGAAATTAAATTGGAATTACTCCAGTCATGCCGTTATTATTGCCTGCCATGGTCTAGGCCGGACGCCTTGGTAGGGAGCCGGTACCGTATCGCATGATATTATTTCCGGACAGCAAATATGACCCAAGGAACCATAACCAAGTCTTCAAAATGATCAAGTTACATTTTGGCATTTTATGGCAATTAATTTGGAATTCCGCCAGTCGTGCCTGTATTATCGCTTGCCATGGTCCAGGCCGGATGCTTTGGTTTGAAGCCGGTACCGAAACGCATGATATTTCTCCGGGACATCAAATACTACCTTAGGAACCATAACCAATGCTTCGAAATGATCAAGTTACATTTTTTGGCATTTTATGACTATGAAACTGGAATTCTGCCAGTCGTGCCTGTATTAACGCCTGCCATGGTCCTGGCCGAACGCTTTTGTACGGAGCCGGTACGGGATAGAATTATATTTATCCGTGACATCAAATACGACCCAAGGAACCATAACCAACGCTTCGAAATTATCAAGTTAAATTTTTGCCTACCATGGTTCAGGCCAGTCGCCTTGGTACGGAGCCGGTACCAGATCTCATGATATTTTTCCAGGACATCAAATACGACCCAAACAACCATAACAACCACTTCAAAATGATCAAGTTACATTTTTTGGCATTTTATAGTAATTAAACCGAAATTCCGCCAGTCGTGCCTGTATTATCACCTGCCATGGTTCAGGCTGGACCTCTTGATATGAAGCTGGTACCGGATCGCATGATATTTGTCCGAGACATCAAATACGACCCAAGGAACTATAACCAGTGCTTTGAAATGATCAAGTTACATTTTTTTTGCATTTTATGGCAATTAAACTGGAATTCCGCCAGTCGTGCCTATATTATCGCTTGCCACGGTCCAGGCCGGACTCCTTGGTATGGAGCCGGTACCGGATCACATGATATTTGTAAAGGACATCAAATACGACCCAAGGAGCAACAACCAACGCTTCGAAATGATGAAGTTACATTTTTTGGCCTTTTATGGAAATTAAACTAGAATTCCGCTAGTCGTGCCTATATTATCGCCTGCCATGGTCCAGACCGGATGCCTTGGTACGTAGACAGTACCGGATTGCATGATATTTTTTTGGGACAACACATACGACCCAAGGGACCATAACCAACGCTTCGAAATGATCAAGTTACATTTTTTGGCTTTTTATAGTTATTAAACCGAAATTCCGCCAGTCATGCTTGTATTATTGCCTGCCATGGTCCAGGCAGGACGTCTTGGTATGGAGCTAGTACCGGATCGTATGATATTTGTCCGAGACATCAAATACGACCCAAGGAACCATAACAGTGCTTCAAAATGATCAAGTTACATTTTTTTGGCATTTTATGGCAATTAAACGGGAATTCCGCCAGGCGTGCCTGTATTATCGTCTACTATGGTCCAGGGCGGACGCCTCGGTATGGAGCCGGTACCGGATCACATGATATTTGTCCGGAACATCAAATTCTAACGTAGGAACCATAACAAATGCTTCGAAATAGTCAAGTTACATTTTTTGGCAATGAAACTGGAGTTCCTCCAGTCGTGCCTGTATTATCGCCTGCCATGGTCCAGATCAGACACCTTGGAGCGAAGCCGGTACCGGATCGCAAGATATTTGTTCGGGACATTAAATACGACCTAAGGAACCATAACTAGCGCTTCTAAATGATCAAGTTACATTTTTTGGCATTTTATGGCAATTAAACTGGAATTCCGCCTATCGTGCCTGTATTATCCCCTGCCATGGTACAGACCGGAGGCCATGGTATGGAGCCGGTACCGGATCACTTGATATTTTTCCGGGACATAAAATACAACATTAGGAACCATAACCAACGTTTTGAAATGATCAAGTTACTTTTTTGGCATTTTTTGACAATGAAACTAGATCCGCCAGTCGTGCCTGTATTATCGTCTGCCATGGTCCAGGCGAGACGCCTTGGTACGGAGCTGGTACCGGATATCATTATATTTATCCAGGACATCAAATAAGACTGAAGGAACCATAACCAACGCTTCAAAATTATCAAGTTACATTTTTGGGCATTTTATGGAAAATAAACTGGAATTCCGCCTGTCGTGCCTGTATTATCGCCTGCTTGGTCCAGGTTGGACGCCTTGGTACGGAGCCGGTACCGTATCGCATGATATTTGTTTGGGACATCAAATACGACCCAAGGAACCATAACCAACACTTCGAAATGATCAAGTTACATTTTTGGCATTTTATGGCAATTAAACTGGAATTCCCCCAATCGTGCATATATTATCAATTGCCATGGTCTAGGCCGGACGCCTTGGTACGGAGCCGATACCGGATAGCATGATATTTGTCCGGGACATCAAATACGACCCAAGGAACAATAACCAATGCTTCAAAATGATCAAGTTATATTTTTTGGCATTTTATGGCAATTAAACTGGAATTCCGCCAGTCGTGCATGTATTATCGCTTGCCATGGTCCAGGCAGGACGCCTTGGTATGGAGCTGGTACCGAATCGCACGATATTTGTTCGAGACATCATATATGATCCAAGGAACCATAACCAATGCTTCAAAATGCTCAAGTTACATTTTTTAGCATTTTATGGCAATTAAACTGGAATTCCGCCAGTCGAGCATGTATTATCGCCTTCCATGGTCCAGGTCGGACGCCTTGGTACGGACCCGGTACCGGATCTCATTATATTTGTCCGGGACAGAAAATACGACCTAAGGAACCACAACCAACACTTCGAAATGATCAAGTCACATTTTTTGGCATTTTATGGCAATTAAACTAGAATTCCACCAATCGTTCCTATATTATCGCCTGCCATGGTCAGGCCGGACGACTTGGTACGGAGCCGGTATCGGATAGCATGATATTTTATCGGGACATTTAATACAACCCAAGGAACCATAACACACGCTTCGAAATGATCAAGTTACATTTTTTGCCATTTTATGGCAATTAAACTAGAATTCCACCAATCGTTCCTATATTATCGCCTGCCATGGTCAGGCCGGACGACTTGGTACGGAGCCGGTATCGGATAGCATGATATTTGTCCGAGACATCAAATACAACCCAAGGAACAATAACCAATGCTTTGAAAAGATGAAGTTACATTTTTTGGCATTTTATGTAAATTAAACTGGAATTTCGCCAGTCGTGCATGCATTATCGCCTGCCATGGTCCAGGCTAGACGCCTTGGTATGGAGCCAGTACCGGATCGCATTTTATTTGTCCGGGATATCAAATATGACCCAAGGAACCATAACCAACGCTTCGAAATGATCAAGTTACATTTTTTGGCATTTTATGTAAATTAAACTGGAATTTCGCCAGTCGTGCATGCATTATCGCCTGCCATGGTCCAGGCTAGACGCCTTGGTATGGAGCCAGTACCGGATCGCATTTTATTTGTCCGGGATATCAAATATGACCCAAGGAACCATAACCAACGCTTCGAAATGATCAAGTTAAATTTTTTGGCATTTTATGGCAATTAAAATGGAATTCCGCCAGTCCTGCCTATATTATAGCCTTCAATGGTCCATGCAAGACGCCTTGGAACGAAGCCAGTACCAGAATGCATGATATTTCTCCGGGACATCAAATAAAACATTAGGAACCATAACCAACACTTTGAAATTATAGAGTTACATTTTTTGGCATTTTATGACAATGAAACTGGAATTCCGCCAGTCGTACATGTATTAACGCCTGCCATGGTCTAGGCCGGATGCCTTGGTACGGAGCCGGTACCGGATAGAGTGATATTTATCTGGGACATCAAATACGACCCAAGGAACCATAACCAACGCTTCAAAATGATCAAGTTACATTTTTTTGGAATTTTATGGATATTAAAATGGAATTCCGCCGGTCGTGCTTGTATTATCGCCTGCCATGGTCTAGGTCGGACGCCTTGGTACGGAGCTGGTACAGGATCACATGATATTTTTTCGGGGCATGAAATACGACCCAAGGAACCATAACCAACGCTTAGAAATTATCAAGTTATATTTTTTGGCATTTTATAGCAATTAAACTGGAATTCCGCCAGTCGTGCATGCATTATCGCCTGGCATGGTACAGGTCGGACGCCTTGGTACGGAGCCAGTATCGGATCACATGATATTTGTCCGAGATATCAAATACAACCCAAGGAACTATAACCAACATTCTAAATGATCAAGTTACATTTTTTGGCATATTATGGAAATTAAACTGGAATTCCGCCAGTCGTGCATGCATTATCGCCTGGCATGGTACAGGTCGGACGCCTTGGTACGGAGCCAGTATCGGATCACATGATATTTGTCCGAGATATCAAATACAACCCAAGGAACTATAACCAACATTCTAAATGATCAAGTTACATTTTTTGGAATTTTATGGATATTAAAATGGAATTCCGCCAGTCGTGCTTGTATTATTGCCTGCCATGGTCCAGGTCGGACGCCTAGGTACGGAGCCGGTACCGGATCGCATAATATTTTTCCGATACATGAAATACGACCCAAGGAACCATAACCAACGCTTCGAAATGATCAAGTTACATTTTTCGGCATTTTATAGTAATTAAATCGAAATTCCGCCAGTCGTGCCTATATTATCACCTGCCATGGTCCAGGCTGCACGTCTTGGTACGGAGCCGGTACCGGATCGCATGATATTTGTCCGAGACATCAAATACGACCCAAGGAACCATAACAAGTGCTTCAAAATGACCAAGTTATATTTTTTGGCATTTTATGGCAATTAAAATGGAATTCCTCCATTCGTGCTTGTATTATCGCCTGCCGTGGTCCATGTCGGACGCCTTGGTACGGAGCCGGTACCGGATCGCATGATATTTGTCCGAGACATCAAATACGACCCAAGGAACCATAACCAACGCTTCGAAATGATCAAGTTACATTTTTTGGCATTTTATGGCAATTAAACTAGGATTCCGCCAGTCGTTCCTGTATTATCGCCTGCCATGGTCCAATCCAGACGCCTTGGTACAGAGCCGGTACTGGATATTAGGATATTTTTCCATGACATCAAATACGACCCAAGGAACCATAACCAATGCTTCGATATGATCAAGTTACATTTTTTGGCATTTTATGGCAATTAAACTGGGATTCCGACAGTCATGCCTGTATTATCGCCTGCTATGGTCCAGGTCAGACGCCTTGGTACAGAGCCGGTACGGGATAATAGGATATTTTTCCGGGACATCAAATACGACCCAAGGAACCATAACCAACGCTTCGAAATGATCAAGTTACATTTTTTGGCATTTTATGATAATTAAACTGGAATTACGCCAATCGTGCATGTATTATCGCCTGATGGTCCTGGCAGGACGCCTGGGTATGTAACCGGTACCAAATCACATGATATTTGTGCGGGACATGAAATACGGCCCAAGGAACCACAACCAACGCTTCGAAATGATCAAGTTACATATTTTGGCATTTTATGGCAATTAAACTGGAATTTCGCGAATCGTGCTTGTATTATCGCTTGCTATGGTCCAGGTCGGACGCCTTGGTACGGAGTCGGTTCCGTATTGCGTGATATTTTTCCGGGACATCAAATACTACCTTAGGAACCATAAACAACGGTTGGAAATGATCAAGTTATATTTTTTGGCATTTTATGACAATGAAACTGGAATTCCGCTAGTCGTCCCTGTATTATCGCCTGCCATGGTCCAGGCCGGACGCCTTGGTACGAGCCGGTACCGGATAGCATGATATTTGTCCGAGACATGAAATACGACCCAAGGAACCATAATTAGCGCTTTGAAATGATCAAGTTACTGTTTTTGGCGTTTTATGGAAATTAAACTGGAATTCCGCCAGTCGTGCCTGTATTATCCCCTGCCATGGTCCAGGCCGGAAGCCTTGGTACGGTGCCGGTACGGGATAGCATGATATTTTTCCGGGACATCAAATACGACGCAAGGAACCATAACCAACGCTTTGAAATGATCAAATTAAATTTTTTGGCATTTTATGGCCATTAAACTGGGATTTCGCATGTCTTGCCTGTATTATCGCCTGCCATGGTCCAGGCCAGACGCCTTGGTACAGAGCCGGTACCATATAGTAGGATATTTTTCCGGTACATCAAAGACGATCCAAGGAACCATAACCAATGCTTCGAAATGATCAAGTTACATTTTTTGGCATTTTATGGCAATTAAACTGGAATTCCGCCAATCGTACCTGTATTATCACCTTCCATGGTCCAGGCGGAACGCCTTGCTATGGAGCCGGTACCGGATAACATGATATTTTTCCAGGACATCAAGTACAACCAAAGGAACCATAACCAGCGCTTCGAAATTATATTTGTTCGGGACATTAAATACGACCCAAGGAACCATAACCAATGCTTCAAAATGATCAAGTTACATTTTTTGGCATGTTATGGCAATTAAACTGGAATTTCGCTAGTCATACCTTTATTATCCCCTGCCATGGTCCAGACCGAACGCCTTGGTACGGAGCAGGTATCGGATTTCATGATATTTGTTCGGGACATGAAATACGACCCAAGGAACCATAACCAATGCTTCAAAACGATCAAGTTACATTTTTTGGCATTTTATGGCAATTAAATTGGAATTTCGCTAGTCGTGCCCGTATTATCCCCTGCCATGGTCCAGACCGAACACCTTGGTACGGAGCCGGTACCGAATTGCATGATATTTGTCCTGGACATCAAATACGACCCATGGAACCATAACAAATGCTTCGAAATGTTCAAGTTACATTTTTTGGCATTTTATGGCAATTAAATTGGAATTTCGCTAGTCGTGCGTGTATTATCGCCTGCAATGGTCCAAGCTGGACGCCTTCGTACGGAGCCGGTACCGGATTTGTTGATATTTGTCTGGTACATCAAATACGACCTTAGGAACCATAACCAACGGATGGAAATGATAAAGTTACATTTTTTGGCATTTTATGGCAATTAAAGTGGAATTTCGCTAGTCGTGCCTGTATTATCCCCTGCCATGGTCCAGACCGAATGCCTTGGTACGGAGCCAGTACCAGATTGCATGATATTTGTCCTGGACATCAAATACGACCCATGGAACCATAACCAATGCTTCGAAATGATCAAGTTACATTTTTTAGCATTTTATGGCAATTAAACTTGAATTTCGCTAGTCGTGCCTGTATTATCGCCTGCCATGGTCCAAGCTGGACGCCTTGGTACGGAGCCGGTACCGAATTGCATGATATTTATCCGGGACATCAAATACGACCTTAGGAACCATAACAAACGGATGGAAAGGATAAAGTTACATTTTTTGGCCTTTTATGATAATGAAACTGGAATTCCGTTAGTCGTCCCTGTATTATCGCCTGCCAAGGTCCAGGTCGGACGCCTTGGTACGGAGCCGGTACCGGATAGCATGATATTTTTCCGGGACGTGAAATACGACCCAAGGAACCATTACCAACGCTTCGAAATGATCAAGTTACTTTTTTTGGCGTTTTATGGCAATTAAACTGGAATTCCGCCAATCGTACCTGTATTATCCCTTGCAATGGTCCAGGCCAGACGCCTGGTACTAAGCCGGTACCCGATCGCATGATATTTCTCCGGGACATCAAATACATCCCAAGTAACCATAACCGATGCTTCGAAATGATCAAGTTACATTTTTTAGCATTTTGTGGCAATTAAACTGGAATTCCACCATTCGTGCCTGCATTATCGCCTGCCATGGTCCAAGCCAGACGCCTTGGTACGGAGCCGGTACCTGATAGCTGGATATTTTTCCGGGACATCAAATACTACCCAAGGAAGCATAACCAATGCTTCTAAATGATCAAGTTACATTTTTTGCCATTTTATGGCAATTAAACATTGATTCCGCCAGTCGTGCCTATATTATCGCCTGCCACTGTCCAAGCCGAACGCCTTGGTACGGAACCTGTACCGGATTGCATGATATTTTTCTGGGACATCAAATACGACCCAAAGAACCATAACCAACGCTTCGAAAAGATCTAGGTAAATGTTTTGGCATTTCATGGAAATTAAACTGGAATTCCGCCAGTCGTACATGTATTATCGCCTGCTATTGTCCAGGTCGGACGCCTTGGTACGGAGCCCGTACCGGATCACATGATATTTATCCGGGACATCAAATATGACCCAAGGAACCATAACCAACATTTCAAAATGATCAAGTTACATTTTTTGGCATTTTATGGCAATTAAACTCGCATTTTCCCAGTCGTGCCTATATTATCGCCTGCCATGGTCCAGGCCGGACGCCTAGGTACGGAGCCGGTATCGGATCGCATGATATTTGTCTGGGACATCAAATACGACCTTAGGACCATAACCAACGCTTTGAAATGATCAAGTTACATTTTTTGGCATTTTATGACAATGAAGCTCGAATTCCGCCAGTCGTGCCTGTATTATCGCCTTCCATGGTCCAGACCGAACGCCTTGGTACGGAGCCGGTACCGGGTTGCATGATATTTGTCCTGGACATAAAATACGACCCATGGAACCATAATCAATGCTTCGAAATGATCAAGTTATATTTTTTTGGCATTTTATGGCAATTAAACTTGAATTTCGCTAGTCGTGCCTGTATTATCGCCTGCCATGGTCCAAGCTGGATGCCTTGGTACGGAGCCGGTACCGGATTGCATGATATTTATCCGGGACATCAAATACGACCTTAGGAACCATAACTAACGCTTGGAAATGATCAAATTACATTTTTTGTCATTTTATGACAATGAAACTGGAATTCCGCTAGTCGTCCCTTTATTATTGCCTACCATGGTCCAGGTCGGACGCCTTGGTACGGAGCCAGTACCGGATAGCATGATATTTGTCCGGGATATGAAATACGACCCAAGGAACCATAACCAACGCCTCGAAATGATTAAGTTACTTTTTTTTTAATTTTATGGCAATTAAACTGGAATTCTGCCAGTCGTGCCTGTATTAACGCCTGCCATGGTCCAGGTCGGACGCCTTGGTACGGAGCCAGTACCGGATAGCATGATATTTGTCCGGGATATGAAATACGACCCAAGGAACCATAACCAACGCTTCAAAATGATCAAGTTACATTATTTGACATTTATGGCAATTAAACTCGAATTCTGCTAGTCGTGCCTATATGATCACCTGCCATGGTTCAAGCCGGACGCCTTGGTATGAAGCCGGTACCGAATCGCATGATATTTGTTCGGGACATCAAATACGACCCAAGGAACCATAACCAACGCTTTAAAATGATCAAGTTACATTTTTTGCATTTAATAGAAATTAAACTAGAATTCCGCGTCGTGCCTGTATTATCGCCTGCCATGGTCCAGGCCGGACGCCTTGGTACGGAGACGGTACCGGATATCATGATATTTTTCTAGGACATCAAATACGACCAAAGGAACCATAACCAATGCTTCGAAATGATCAATTAAAATTTTTGGGCATTTTATGGCAATTAAACTGGGATTCCGCCAGTCGTGCCTGTATTATCGACTGCCATGGTCCAGGCCAGACGCCTTGGTACAGAGCCGGTACCGGATAATATGAAATGTATCCGGGACATCAAATACGACCCAAGGAACCATAACCAATGCTTTGAAATGATCAAGTTACATTTTTTGGCATTTTATGGCAATTAAACTGGAATTCCACCAATCGTGCCTGTATTATCGCCTGCCATAGTCCAGGCCGGATGCCTTGGTATGGAGCCGGTACCGGATAGCATGATATTTTTCTGGAACATCAAATACGACCCAAGGAACCATAACCAATGCTTTGAAATGATCAAGTTACATTTTTTGGCATTTTATGGCAATTAAACTGGAATTCCACCAATCGTGCCTGTATTATCGCCTGCTATTGTCCAGGCCGGACGCCTTGGTACGGAACCTGTACTAGATTGCATGATATTTTTCTGGGACATCAAATACGACCCAAGGAACCAAAACCAACGGTTCGAAATGATCTAGTTAAATGTTTTGGCATTATATGGAAATTAAACTGGAATTCCGCCAGTCGTGCCTGTATTATCGCCTGCCATTGTCCAGGTCGGACGCCTTGGTATGAAGCCGTCACCGAATCGTATGATATTTATCCAGGACATCAAATATGAACCAAGGAACCATAACTAACGTTTTGAAATGATCAAATTACATTTTTAGTATTTTATGGCAATTAAACTCGGATTCTACCAGTCGTGCCTATATTATCGCCTGCCGTGGTCTAGGCCGGACGCCTAGGTACGTAGCCGGTACCGGATCGCATGATTTATTTCTGGGACATCAAATACGACCTTAGGAACCATAAGAAACGCTTCGAAATGATCAAGTTACATTTTTAGCATTTTATGACAATGAAACTCGAATTCCGCCAGTCGTGCCTGTATTATCGCCTGCCATGGTCCACACCAAACGCCTTGGTATGGAGCCGGTGCCGGATTGCTTGATATTTGTCCTGGACATCAAATACTACCCATGGATTCATAACCAATGCTTCGAAATGATCAAGTTACATTTTTTGGAATTTTATGGATATTAAAATGGAATTCCGCCAGTCGTCCCTGTATTATCGCCTGCCATGGTCCAAGCTAGACGCCTTGGTACGGAGCCGGTACCGGATTGCATGATATTTGTCCGGGATATCAAATACATCCTTAGGAACTATAACCAATGGTTGGACATGATCAAGTTACATTTTTTGGCATTTTATGACAATGAAACTGGAATTCCGCTAGTCATCCCTGTATTATCGCCTGCCATGATCCAGGTCGGACGCCTTGGTATGGAGACGGTACTGGATAGCATGATATTTGTCCGGGACATGAAATACGACCCAAGGAACTATAACCAACGCTTCGAAATAGTCAAGTTACTTTTTTGGCATTTTATGGCAATTAAATTGGAATTCCGCCAGTCGTGCCTGTATTATCCTCTGCCATGGTCTAGGACGGACGCCTTGGTACTAAGCCGGTACCCGATCGCATGATATTTCTCCGGGACATCAAATACCTCCCAAGGAACCATAACCGACGCTTTGAAATGATCAAGTTATATTTTTTAGCATTTTGTGGCAATTAAACTGGAATTCCACCATTCGTGCCTACATTATCGCCTGCCATGATCCAGGCCGGACGCCTTGGTACGGAGCCGGTACTGGATAGCATGATATTTTTCCGGGACATCAATTATGACTCAAGGAACCACAACCAATGCTTCGAAATGATCAAGTTACATTATTTGGCATTTATGGCAAATAAACTTGAATTCTGCTAGTTGTGCATGTATTATCATGTCCCATGGTCCAAGCCGGACGCCTTGGTACAAAGCCAGTACCGTATCGCATGATATTTTTTTGGGATATCAAATACGACCCAAGAAACCATAACCAACGCTTAAAAATGATCAAGTTACATTTTCTGGCATTTAATAGAAATTAAACTAGAATTCCGCCTGTCGTGCCTGTATTATCGCATGCCATGGTCCAGGCCGGACGCCTTGGTACGGAGACGGTACCGGATAGCATGATATTTTTCCGGGAAATCCAATACGACCCAAGAAACCATAACCAACGCTTCGAAATAATCAAGTTACATTTTTTGGCAATTAAACTGGGATTCCGCCAGTCGTGCCTGTATTATCGCCTGCCATGGTCCAGGCCAGACGCCTTGGTACAGAGCCGGTACTGGATTGCATGATATTTGTCCGGGACATCAAATAAGACCTAAGGAACCATAACAAACGCTTCGAAATGATCAAGTTATATTTTTTGGCATTTTATGACAATGAAACTGGAATTATGCTAGTCGTCCCTGTATTATCGCTTGCCATGGTCCAGGCCGGACGCCTTGGTAGGGAATCGGTACTGGATAGCATGATATTTGTCCGGGACATGAATTACGACCCAAGGAACCATAACCAACGCTTTGAAATGATCAAGTTACTTTTTTTGGCATTTTATGGCAATTAAACTGGAATTCCACCAGTCGTGCCTGTATTATCGCCTGCCATGGTCCAGGCCAGACGCCTTGGTACTAACCCAGTACCCGATCGCTTGATATTTCTCTGAGACATAAAATACCTCCCAAAGAACCATAACCAACGATTCGAAATGATCTAGTTAAATGTTTTGGCATTTTATGGAAATTAAACCGGAATTCCACCAGTTGTACTTGTATTATCGCCTGCTATTGTCCAGGTCGGACACCTTGGTACGGAGTCGATACCGGATCACATGACATTTATCCGGGACATCGAATATGACCCAAGGAACCATAACCAACGTTTCAAAATGATCAATTTACATGTTTTCACATTTTATGGCAATTAAACTCGGATTCCACCAGTCGTNGGAGCCGGTACCGGATTGCATGATATTTGTCCTGGACATCAAATACGACCCATGGAACCATAACCAATGCTTCGAAATAATCAAGTTACATTTTTTGGCATTTTATGGCAATTAAACTGGAATTTCGCTAGTCGTGCCTGTATTATCGCCTGCCACGGTCCAAGCTGGACGCGTTGGTACGGAGCCGGTACCGGATTGAATGATATTTGTCCGGGACATCAAATACGACCTTAGGAACCATAACTAACGCTTGGAAATGATCATGTTACATTTTTTAGCATTTTATGACAATGAAACTAGAATTCCGCTAGTCGTCCCTGTATTATCGCTTGCCATGGTCCAGGCCACACGCCATGGTACGAAGTCGGTACAGGATAGCATGATATTTTTCGGGACATGAAATATGACCCAAGGAACCATAACCAACGCTTCGAAATGATCAAGTTACATTTTTAGCATTTTCTGGCAATTAAGCTGGAATTCCACCATTCATGCCTGTATTATCGCGTGCCATGGTCCAGGTCGGACGCCTTGGTATGGAGACGTTACCAGATAGCATGATATTTTTTCGGGAAATCAAATACGACCCAAGGAACCACAACCAACGCTTCAAAATGATCAAGTTACATTATTTGGCATTTATGGCAATTAAACTCGAATTTCGCTAGTCGTGCATGTATTATCACCTGCCATGGTCCAAGTCGTACTCCTTGGTTCGAAGCCAGTATCGAATCGCATGATAGTTGTTCGGGACATCAAATACGACCCAAGGAACCATAACCAATGCTTAAAAATGATCAAGTTACATTTTTTGGCATTTTATAGAAATTAAACTAGAATTCCGCGTCGTGCTTGTATTATCGCCTGCCATGGTTCAGGCCGGACGCCTTGGTACGGAGACGGTACCGGATAGCATGATATTTTTCTGGGACATCAAATACGATACAAGGAACCATAACCAACGCTTCAAAATGATCAATTTACATTTTTGGCATTTTATGGCAATTAAACTGGGATTCCGCCAGTCGTGTTGTATTATCTACTACCATGGTTCAGGCCGGACGCCTTGGTACTGAGCTGGTACCGGACAATATGATATTTATCTGGGACATCAAATACGACCCAAGGAACCATAACCAACGCTTTGAAATGATCAAGTTACATTTTTTGGCATTTTATGGCAATTAAACTGGAATTCCGCCAATTGTACCTGTATTATTGCCTGCCATGGTCCGGGCCGGACGCCTTGGTACGGAGCCGGTACCAGATAGCATGATATTTCTCCAGGACATAAAATACGACCCAAGGAACCATAACCAACGCTTCGAAATGA
>MDKI01213358.1:0-23242 GCA_005239505.1 Nicotiana paniculata | reverse complement strand
CTTTAGCGACCAAAGTTGGTCGCTAAATTCAACATTTCTTTGACCAAGAAGGTCTGACCAGTCGGGTCAATATTTTGACCAAACTAGCGACCAAATAGCGATAAACCTTGGTCGCTAATATATTTAAAATTATTTTTTAATAATTTTCTTCAATTTAGCGACCAACTGTGGTCGCTTTTCCCGACAGACCAGTTTTGGTCGCAAAAGTTTGGTCGCTTTTTACCGGATTTTTAGTAGTGATTCCAACTTGCACAATCAAACATAAAAATGTGTTTTAAAAAATTTGGGGAGAGGGACGCACACTTAAGAAATTGGTTAATTTATCAGCGATTGGCTTAATTACTGTTTACCGTGAAAATGGTAATTAAAATTATATTTGATTTTGTGATTCTAAAAATATGTGATCTATTTTAATACTAGTTGTTTAGGCAATAGATGCTAAGTGAGAGGTAAGAGAAATGAGACAAAAGGAAAGGATAACAGAGTTATGCAAACAGATCGATTATGAGACGGGGCCTCGAGCTTGGTCGAAATAGGACTTCGAGGTTGAGCTCGAGGGCTTGAGAGAGAGAGATCGATGAAGATACACCAATATTGAAGGCCTCGAAGATGGCCTCTTTATGATCAGTAATGAAAAATAAATGAAGAACAATTTAATGAACACAATAAATGAAAGACAATAAATCAATGGAACAATTGTAGAGAATATTTGAGTTAGAGAGCAGAGAATGTTCTTGTTCTTGCATTGAATATCATGTGTTTTACAAAATGACAAGGTTCCCCTTTATATAGGAGGGAGAATTCCAAAATAGTATATGTGTAATTATTACAAAGATAAACAGCTGGTACAATCATTTAATGTCACGGTACGGACTTGTACTATTCTTGCAGACTTGGTCAGCCTTAACCACATGCTTTTTGGGATTTTCCCGCTTTTTCATGATGGTCTCCGATTTATACCGCTCCGAGGTCGAGTGTGGGGGATCCTTGATATGCTTCATCGGTGTCGAACCTCGAACTGTGCCTCGAGCCCTCTGAAGACGGGCTAAGGAAGTTAAAAGAGACGGTCTTGAATTCATGCCTCTTCGATATCCCTATATGACGTCAGCCTCATCAGAACATTAAATGACGTGAGATAAAGGTTGTGCAGAGGTGGCTGTCAGCACGATTCTCGAGAATCGCACGAACCTCTATTGGTTCGACCTTTCCTCTTTAAACATGCCCAAATGACTTCTATAAATACTTTAATCATTTGCCTTTTCACAATTTTACAACATCTTCAAATCTTCAAAATTTTACTAACTGTTTTCTACTTTCACCCTCTTTCTGCGCTTGTTTCTTCATCTTCTTTCTTTAAAACTCAGTTGCATTTATGGAAAAAACCTACAAAACGGTACCTCAAAAAGGGGGAGCCACTTCTTCATCAAGCCCGTCTAAGGGCAGATCAAAAACTGCTCCTAACATCGAACAGTGCATCCCTGGTCCCTTCGACACCATCTCTGATTTTACCGTTGAAAAACCCCCTTCTACACTGTGCCGATGCGAGCCCATTCTCGGTATATAAGTGTAGTAACCGATACAGAGAGGGTAAGACTAGATTTCCATTAGGGGCAGGCGGTGCAAGTAGAAATCCCCACAGCTGAAGAAAGCATAGTCACACATAAAGATGGCTTTCTCAGCGTATATACATACCCTTTCACTCTAGGTCCCGTAGATTCTTCTTCTTCGCCGATAGACCCAGTGATTCTCGACTTTTGTCGTCAATACCGAGTGACACTCGGTCAGATTTATCCCTCCTTCTGTAGTATCGTATATATGATTCGATACATTTCCAACATGGTCGAGGTAATGAATTTCACCCTCGAGCATTTGATCAGATTGTATAGCCCTCGTCTCTTCTGAGGGGGGGTTAATTAAGCTCCACCGTCGATCCGCCAAGGCGTTCTTTGCCTGTATCGATGAGGACAATGACCGGGGATGGATGAGTTGATTCGTTAGAGTTAAAACTTCGGACATCATCCCTGCTGATAGAATGTCGTTCCCAGAGGAATGGAATATGAAGTGTAAGTATCCCCATATCGAGTATGTTTTACCACCTCATTTTCTTCTTTCGATCTGATCTCCTTCTCTATTAATTGATTTTCTTCTTATTGTGTAGACACTGTTTGGTTGCCCGGTGCGGTCCAGGGCCTTCCGGGATGGATCAAGCTTTTGGACTCTGTTGTTCCATACAACAAACGCGTCTGGCGCGATTTGGCTAAAACGTGGTGGCAGGACAAGAACCACGGTACACTCTCATTGTTTTCATTTCCTCATTCTTTGTAAGTATTCACTATGGTACTGATTTTGATTCATCATGCCTGTGCAGGCTTTAGGGAAGACGTGTCGATGAGAGCGCCTCCTCCTGGTGAGGAAGAGGCTTCGAAGGACGTCATGGATAAGAAAAGGAAGAGGGAGACATCGGCGGTGTCTCCAAAATCAAAGAAAGCGAAGGCTCGGAATCCCAAGAACGATGCCACGGTCTTTACCTCGATGGCCGCTGAGAGCCTTAGGACCGAAGAAGAAGATGATGATACCTGCCCTTTGGTACAAAGGGTAAAACGAAGCGTTGATGCTTCGAAAGTTGCTAGGCGGTCGGCTGCTGAGTTAGAGGCGGCCATTGTGGACCTACCTCGAGTTGGGGAGACCCTCGAGGAGGGTTTGAGTGTAGTCCCCGAGCCGCTCGTTAGACATGGAACAGTCCATTTTGGTGAGCTCGGAGGGCTTGCTTCTGGAGTTTTTTGGGGGAGAGAGGAAGCCCCGATGGTGGTTGATGATGCAGGCGGGTTTCAATCGGGCCCGTCATTCTCTCTATGGGAGATACGAGAAGCCCAGGACAGGAATGCCCTCGGTTTGGGGACCTCTCGGGGGGAGGATGATTCATTCAGATATTACTTTGAAGGTGTTGAGGAGGAGACCAATATCAATTCCCCTATTGCTCTTGAGGATGCCGGGAGGCTTCAGAAGCAGGTAACCTTCTTGATATAATATTCTATGCTTCGAATTTCTACTCTTGATTTTCTAACTTTCTTCCTTTGTGTTGTAGGTCAAGAAGCTGTATGACCAGGCCTTCTCTAAGCTGCAAGATGATCTGAATCATCGTGGAGAGGATATTGAGAAGCTTATATCGGAGTCAATCGAGCTGGAGGCTCTATGCGCCCCAAAAGAGGAGGAGTTGATTCACCCTCCGGGCAGGCTCGGAGAGGGTGCTCCAAGAGAGGGTCGACTTCAACAAGTAGGTACTCTGGTACCAATAATCATATCTTTTATTTCCATACTTGGTGCTAATTAGCTTATCTTCTGCATCTTTCAGATTAGGCAAAAGGATGCCCTAGTGGGGCATCTCTGAGGGGATGTTATGGCTAAGGACGCCGAAATCCTCGAGTTGACGCGGCTGAATGATGTCGTGGCCTCGGAGAGGGACATACTTCCGGGAGAGCTATCCTCAACTCAGGGACTTCTTCGATGTGCTCAGGAGGAGGCTGCTGCATTATCTGCATCCAAGTCTGAGGCCGATGAATTTCACTCTTCGTACAAAAGGGATGCTGCCGCCGCAAATTATCGGGTCAGGGAGATATACAAGAAGGACGAGCTAGAACTGGCTCGGGTAGTAGCGCATGCTCTCCTGCAAGCCAGGAGGCAAGCCTTTGAGGAGGCGAGTGCTAAAGGTGTTGATCTTTCTGCCGAGATTGAAGAAGCCAGGGCCTTGGAGGAAGAATCGGCAATTACAACTACTTCAGATGAGGGCTTTAGAAGTGACTCGGGCAGTAGTGATGGCGAAGAGTAGATTCATTTAGTGTTTTGCTTTTTTCTTTTTTGTACATGGGATCATCAAGGGAGCTTTGTAAAATACCCTTGTAAGTATATTTTCGGAATTGAGAAGGTCTCTACGTTTCTTATTTTTCAAACTTTGCCCTGCAATGCTTATGAAAAAGTCGACCTTCGAGCTCTAAATTTAGCACTTTGGAGCCCGTTATTGTAGTAACAGAGATCCTCGAGATCGGACACCTTCTCAAGGCTTGCTTGGCACGGGATTTTTGGATACCTTGAATGCTGTATCACAGCGTCATTCATATGACATGACCGTAAAGTGACCGAGGTGGCCCCGCCGGTACACTTCACCAAAAACTATGACGACCATGTCAGAATTAATTAGCCCTCGAAGGTACTTCGAGGGATGCTCGGGGCCAAGGGCCGCCTAAATCAAGTGGGGTCTCGGGCGATCATATCCCCGTCGAGAGCGGTTCAACTGGGGCCGATGGGACCAGGCCAGTAGACGCACACTCAACTTTTGAGCAGGCTCAGCGCCTCTGTTCCGTGGTGAGCTTTGGTTTACTTTTTCAGCTTCTCAGCTTTGTATTTTTATCTTTTGAACTGAAGCTTCTTTTTCATAGGCCATTGAAAAGCTCAAGTTCGTGCTGCTCCGTTGCGAGACCAAGTTGCGGGAAGCATCGGGCAAAGAGAAATCTCTCAGGCTTCTTTGAAATAAGAATATAAAAGAGTTGATATATCTTTGATCGTAGATGAATCGAAGTCGAACCTACGAAGGCAACCTTGAGCAACAAGTAACCATTATTTTAAGGGAGTACACGCTTCCTTTCCTGTCTTTGAGAACTAATGTTTCGGTGCTTCAGTTGCAGAGAAAAACAGAAGTGTTGGAACACCTTTGGGGCGAAGACGGACAGGTCAATTCTGAATGCAATGTATTGAAGGCGCATATAGGTGTTCATGCTGCGGCCCAAAGGAATGCTTTGGCCAAGGCTTCTGCCCTTGAGATACAAATTTGCAATGCTCGAGAAACTAGCTCGATTCAGACAAGCAGGATTGCAAAGATCGAGACTGATCTTTTGAAGATGAAGGCCGAGATCGTGGATGCCCAGGATGAAGCTGAATAAGTTTAAGCAAAGGTAGATAAGAAAGTGACCGTTCATTTTAAAGATGCTGCTGACGCTCGGTCTAAGCTGAGGGGAGCCTTTGACAGAGAGAGGAGGTGCAATGAGTATGCCTAGTGCAGATCTCAGAGAGAGACCCTCGAGGAGATTCATGCTAGGGGCTTTGATATCTCGGAAGAGATAAAGCAGGACAAGGCGGATGAGATCGACGCCAAGTGTTTCCTTTCCTCTGGAGCCGATGCTGGTATTTGAAGGCCGCCGTGGGAGATGGTCTGAGGGGCCGTCGAGGTGATAAATTGGCCCTGAGGTTTTTAGGCTGGCCCATAGGCTCTTACATATTGGGTCGGTACGCCCTTTGATATGGCTGGCCCTTAGGCTCTTATGCATTTGGCCCTTAGGCGCTTTAGTTAACCGTATAGGGCTTAGTCTTCGAGTCGGGTTTTGACTTAAGCTCATCGACCCTTAGGTGTTTTTTTTAAATCGGCCCTGATGTTCTTTAGGCTGGAGCATAGGCTCTTACGCATTGGGTCGGTACACCCTTAGATATGGCTAGCGACTTGGGCTATTACGCCTCTAGTATGGTTAACCGTTTAGGGATCAGTTTTCGAGTCGGGTTTCGACTCGAGCTCATCGACCCTTAGTTTTTTTTAAATCGGCCCTGAGGCTCTTTAGGCTGGAGCTTAGGCTGTTATGCATTGGGTCGATATGCCCTTTTATATGGCTGTCGGCTTGAGCTCTTACGCGTTGGGTCGGTACGACCTTTAACCGGTTCTTTTCAAAGTACTTTCAAAGTAATTGGAGGCCTGTGATTTTATGGCAACGGTCGGACGTCTCCGAGTCACGTTAGTTTGGACAGAGCATTATGACGGTGGTCATTGTATTTGGCGGTAGCCTTTTAGTCCCTGAGTGAGATAGACTTGGCGTCTATATCGATGGTATACCTCTTTTGGTTCTTACAAGTTCAAATATATATCCTTGACTTTTATATCGGGATTATGCCTTTTTAAGGTCTTACAAATTTGTGCATGCCTTGCTTGAGGTCTTACAATTTTGATATTGCCTCGTGGAGGTCTTAGGTTTCATGCCTTGCTCGAGGTCTTACAATTTTAATATTACCTCATGGAGGGCTTATGAGCTCAAAGTTGCCGGCCCTGAGGTCGCTTCGAGTTTTTGATGGCTCGATAGGGTGACTGTCGATGACAGTCCGCGGGACATCGAGAGTTTTGGCTTAGGAGCCATTCCTTGTGAAAATAGCAAACGTTTTGATGTTGCCTCATTGAGGTCTTATAAACTTGATGTTGCCTCATTGAGGTCTTACAATGGTGCCTCGTGGATGGCTTCTGAATTTTAACATGCCTCGTTGAGGTCTTACAAATTTGACGTTGCCTTGTTGAGGGCTTACGAGTTCAATGTTGCCTCATGGAGGGCTTAATGTTGGTATTTCCTCGTGGAGGGCTTACATTGTTGATATTTCTTCATGGAGGGCTTACATTGGTTGATATTGCCTCATGAGGGGCTTATGTTGTTGATATTGCCTCATGGAGGTCTTATGTTGTTGATATTGCCCCGTGTAGGGCTTACATTGGTGCCTTGTGGAGGGCTTATGAACTCGAAGTTTCCAGATTGACGTCTTACAGTTTCAAGTTAGATAGCTTGATGAGCCGACTATCGAAGACAGTCCCCGAGTCGGGGTTATGCATTTTTTTAAGGTCTTACAAATTTGACGTTGCCTCGTTGAGGGCTTACAAGTTTGAGCATGCCTCGTTGAGGTCTTACATATGCGATATTACCTCATGGAGAGATTATATTGGTGCCTCATGGATGGCTTATGAGCTCAAAGTTGCCAGCCTTGAGGTCTTACGGCTTTGAGTTCTCGGTGTCCGTCCCCGAGTGTCCGGGAAATTTCAGCCCTGGGGCCGTCTCTTGTGAAAAATAGCAAATTTCTTTGACGTGTGAAGGTGTTTTGATGATAAAAGGTTCTCCTTCGATTAATTGGTACGAGTATACATTTTATCACCACCGAGGGTTCAATTATTCTATGTGGACACGGTTCATTCGACCGTTTGGTCCTATACATCGTTCTCCTGTCGACACCCTCTTTGGCATATTTTAGTTTCTTTGAGGAGGTGATATCCCGGGGGGATGCCCCTCAGTATTTGAGGTTGATCTAAGAGAAACCTTGAATACTTGGTGAGTTCTCCTTAGGTAGCATATGGATGTTTCCCCATTAAAACCCATTTGGGATAAAATCAGACATGAGGGAAAAAGAGCGCAACACATGCTTTAAAACCTGAGGCCTTCGAGCTGGAAAGTGCGTTGATTCCTTTCAATCGAACATATGCACATAGGTTAGTGTAAAATGTGTAGGAAATAGGGAGAGGATTGTACCTTAGATGTGTTGGTGTTGAAGCCTCGATATACTTCAGTTACTTGTTCCGAGGACGCGACACGGTCCTTTATTCGTCCATCCGAGGATGTAGTTTGTGATTGTTACTCGGTTGTTTGCTTGTTTTTTGGCTCCTTCAATGTAGAAGGTGTCGGTGTCGGTGCCACATCGTGTACTGCAAACATTTCTTTTTCTGTGTGTTGCACTCCGTACACTGTTTTTACTCTATCCTTCGTAGGAGACTTCATCATTTGATGAAGGGTTGATGGCACCACCCTCATACTGTGAATCCATGGCCTTCCAAACAATGGATTGTATCTCATATCACCTTCGATGACATGAAACTTGGTATCTTGAATTGTACCGACCACGTTGACTGGGAGGATGATTTCCCTTTAGTTGTCTCACTCGCCATGCTGATTCCATTTAGGACTCGAGAGGCGGGCACGATTTGTCGATCAATCCGAGGTGCTTTACCACCCTCGACCTAATTATGTTGGTCGAGCTACCTGGATCCACGAGCACACGTTTACTTTGAAATTTATTTAAAAGAAAAGAAATTATCAGTGCGTCATTTTGAGGTTGAGACAAGGTCTCGATGTCCTCTTCGCTAGATGAAAAAGCGTCTTCAGGTATGTAGCTCCGAATAATCATGTTCATGGCGTGCTGTGGTTCTTCTGTTTAATTTTTCCTGTTCGCCTCTCTTTCCCGAAATAGGTTTTTAGCTTGGTCGCTGAGGAATTCTCAAAGGTGCCCTTTGCTGATCAGTCGGGCTACTACATCTCGGAGCTGTCTACAATCCTCGGTCCTATGAGCGTGGGTACCGTGATACTCACATATCAAGTAAGGGTTACTTTGCAAAGGATCTGATCGTACGTGTCTTGGTCACATGGTGTCTTTTGTTTTACCTATGGCCGATACGGTGTCTGAACTATCAATGTTGAATTTGTACTCAGATAGTCGGGGTGCCTCTACCTGCCATGTGTGCCCGTTGAACCCTGCTTTGTTCATAAGTCCCCGAGGATTTTGGCCTTGATCCATCCTTTGATCACTTCGAGGCATGTTGCGACTCGGGATATTTCTCCGATTTTCTATATACGGTTGATACCGTGCTTTGCTTGGCCTCAGCTCTCTTTCTGGAAGCCTCAATTCCTTTGCTAAGAGCCTATTGGGATACACAGAGCCTGAGGGGGCTTCCAATTGGTCATCCTCGACTCTGATCTTTGACTGATACCTATTGTGCACATCCGCCCAAACTACCGCGGGATACTCGATTAAGTTTCGCTTCAACTGTTTTGAAGCTATCGAGCTTCCTTCATTCAAGCCCTGAGCGAAAGCTTGCACTGCCCAATCACCGGATACCGGTGGTAATTTCATGTGTTCCAGCTGGAAGCGGGATATGAACTCGCGTAACACATCATTCTCTCTTTGTTTGATTTTGAAGACGTTAGATTTTCTCGTAGCGACTTTGATGGAACCAGCGTGCGCCTTCACAAAAGAGTCTGCCATCATGGCAAATGAATCTATCGAGTTTGGGGGCAACTTATGATACCACATCATGGCCCCTTTGGACAGCATGCGCCTTCACAAAAGAGTTCTCCAATTTTTTTCAATAAGACAGATTCAATCTCGTCATCTTTTAGGTCGTTTCCTTCACAACACAAGTGTAAGCAGTAATGTGCTTATTTGGGTCTGAGGTACCATTGTACTTCGGGAGATCGGGCATTCTGAATTTCTTTGGGATGGGCTTCGGGGCCGCACTTGATGGGAATGGCTTTTGCACGAACCTTTTTGTCACTAGATTCTATCTTCTTTTCGCCTGATTCAATCCTCTTTGTGAGTTCCTCGAGCATCTTCATAATAGAGGGGTCGTTTACTGACCCATTATTGCTCGAGCTTTCTGGTGCCTGTTCGACTCGAGGAGCCATTTCTGGTGGTGTTGTGCTTGGAGTGCTTCGATGGCTTTATAGCTGAGCAATAGCCACTTGTTGTGCTCGCAACATCTCAAAGATGACATGAAGGCTAACTTCCCTTTCCCTTTGAGCAGGGGCTCTCTGCGCTTCATGTTGATCTCCTTCACGCACACTTCCGTCTGTATGAGAGCTTACATCCACATGTTGAGCGTTGCGTGAGCCTTCATGAACGGGAATTTGCACTGGTGCCCCTTCAGGGTTTTGCGGTGGTACACCGACACCTGAAGCAGCTGTGCCCGTTTTCTCCATGATCCTCAGGACGTTGATTTCATGTGTATTCACTGAGTTAGACTTTTTTTGACCTGAAGTTGAAGATTCTTGGACAAGAAAAGTGTGAAAAATAACTTGTGTTTTAGAAAACCAGCACTAAAAGAATCACTATTATTTTTAGCCCCACGGTGGGCGCCAAACTGTTTACCGTGAAAATGGTAATTACAATTATATTTGATTTTGTGATTATAAAAATATGTGATCTATTTTAATACTAGTTGTTTAGGCGATAGATTCTAAGAGAGAGGTAAGAGAAATGAGACAAAAGGGAAGGATAACAGTGTTATGCAAACCAATCGATTATGAGAAAACGCCTCGAGCTTGGTCGAAATAGGGCTTCGAGGTCTAGCTCGAGGGCTTGACAGAGAGCGATAGATGAAGATACAACAATATTGAAGGCCTCGAAGATGGCCTCTTTATGATCAATAATGAACAATAAATGAAGAACAATTTAATGAACACAATAAATGAAGGGCAATAAATCAATGGAACAATTGTAGAGAATGTTCTTGTTCTTGTATTGAATATCATGTATTTTACAAA
The DNA here is from genome assembly GCA_005239505.1 of Nicotiana paniculata. Lineage (NCBI taxonomy): Eukaryota > Viridiplantae > Streptophyta > Magnoliopsida > Solanales > Solanaceae > Nicotiana > Nicotiana paniculata. Next base: position 13,139 of record MDKI01213358.1, on the reverse strand, counting down.
ATGACAAGGGTCCCCTTTATATAGGAGGGGTAATCCCAACATAGTACATGTGTAATTATTACAAAGATAAACAGATGGTACAACCATTTAATGTCACGGTATGGACTTGTACTATTCTTGCAGACTTGGTCAGTCTTAACCACACGCCTTTTGGGAATTTCTCTCTTTTCCATGATGGTCTCAAATTTATACAACTCCGAGGTCGAGTGTGGGGGGATCCTCGATATGCTTCCTCGGTGTCAAACCCCGTACTCTGCCTCGATCCCTCTGAAGACGGCTATGGAATGCTATAGTGATAATAAAATCGAGCTCTCTGATTTTAGCCGTGTACAATTACTATGACAAGTAATTTGTAAGCTTGTAGTTATTAACTGACACAAATATAAATTTAATTAATGAATTAAAAAAGGAATATATTCCCCCCCATAACAAATTAAAAACGCATCCCACGTCTCACATCCCAAGAAAACTCCAAAATAGTAAGCTATATAGCCCATTTGAATTGTTTGAATTTAAAGTGCCGAAAGGCCTTTTTTAAAATTCGATGCTGAATTTATGAATAAACAACTAAATGTTTGCATCTTTAAAGCTGTTAGTATTAAAAATGAGAATATAATTGCAATATTTTAATTTTAATTTTGTATCTTAGTTCACATTAAGTAAAGATTGACATTGTTTACCCTTAAAAATTGATAAGAATTGAATTTATACGTGATTCTAAGAAAATGTGAGCCAATTCAATACAAGTGACTAGTGACGTTAGATAAGCAGATTAAAGACATATTAAACAGCCAAACCAGTAGTAATGTTGGGTCCGGGATCGGTTACAAGCTTAGCCAGTAACCTGCCTTCGGTGCGGAGCCAAACACTTATGAGTAGCTATGAGTAAAATCAATAACTTAGAATGATCTTTAGAAGTGGAGAAAGCAAATGTATATTGCATTGATACGGAACAATGTGTTTAATGAATAATCAGCTTCCCCTATATATAGTCGGAGTTCTACCCTAAGTACAATTCTAAATAACGCAAAAATCTTTCTTTTTGCTAATCACTGATCTACCGCTGATACGGGCCGAGATTCGCACTACGATATCCGCTTGGATACGGATATCACGCCCCATTGTTAATCATGCGTGATACCTCGGTAATTCTCTCTGTGGTCTTAGAACTCGAAGCGGACTTAGAGGGCGTGGTCTTGGAGGCTCCGAGGGCAAGTATTTTGCTCGGGCGTTGATGCGAGGGGCTTCTTGCTTCGATTTTGATTCCCTGCAGTCATATCATTGCTTCGTTTGCCTCATGGTGAAACCGGGGTATCCACTAGCCTCGATTTTACCCGTATACATATAGTCCACTCATTTATCAGAGAGTAGGTTCGCCAAAACGATAGATGTTCTTCGGTTCCTTCGTCCATACGTTACAATAAAGAAGCCGAAATGTCCCATCAGTCGCGTTGTTCCAACTTCAGATACGTGTCAATCATCGGTTGGTTGCCTTCGAATTCCGTTTGATTATTCAAAAAATTTGGGTGTGAAAATTGTAAAGCAAAGTGATTTTTTTGAAGAAAAAGCAAGAGTAGGAAGGGCTTTGAGAGTAAAAGCTTGAACGAGAAAAAACTAGGGTACTTATAGGTTGATGGAGACAGTTTAGAACTAGCAGTTGCCGACTAGCATCTGACGGGCATATAATGCCTTGGCAACTGGATCGACGGGACAGTTCATTGCTTGCGTGATAGTCGAGTTCGTCGCTAACATCATTACTCATCAAGGAGGAGTTTGGAAATTCATATCTTTTCTCATCATCTTCTTTTCGAGGAACGAGGGGACTATCTGTATATGGTCATAATCAAGCTTGCCCTTCATATGACTAATCGAGACTGGAACGTAATAGGTGAAGGTTTAGCCTCGTGTTATATCGAGTCATGGTGCGATGTTAGATTGCTGAGCTCGTAATCTACAGACTAATCAAGATCGATATCGGCCAATATCGAGACCGACCAAAATAGAGATCGAGCAAGACTTGAGGAAAGTTCACCGAGTCAAATAATGAAAAGCCGAACTAACCATGATTGAGTGAGGATCGCAGAGGAAATCCCGGCACGTATCAGGAAGAGGTCGATTGATTAGCTAATTATGAGATTTTTTACTGTATTGACAATTATATCAAGAGTAGGAATCCCCTACAATATAAAGGGGGTCTGATCATTTTTAAAAGGCATTACATTTATGCAATACAAAGCAATACACATCCTTCTTTTAGCTTTCAATATTGTGTTACTCTGTTCATATATTAGTGGACTCTTCACTTGGTTCGAGGGTGAGCTAACTCGAGGTCCAATGATGTGTGATTCGTTTGGTTTGCATTTATGTCTTTTACAGTAAATTCGAATATTAATTTATATATTTTTTCAGTTTGTGCCAAGTCATCACGTATCCTTAAAACCACGTATAAATTCAATTGTTATCTGTTTTTAGGGTAAACAAGATCGTACCTTATCAGTAGTACTGCTTTTACTGTGTCACATTCCAATGGTTCAGTAGTTTTGCAACGTTTCCTGCTTCGAGTTTGTAGGAGCCTTTACCGGTGATCACGATTACTCGATATAATCTTTCCCAATTTGGTCCAAACTTCTTCTCGTTGGGCTTCTGGGTGTGTAGTGTTACCTTTTTAACACCATTTCCCCTATATTGAAGTTTTGGAGGTTGGCTCTTCTATTATAATATCATTCTATCCGCTGTCTCTGGCAGCCAATGGGACCTATTCGGCCTCACGTCTTTCATCTAATAGTTTCAGGCTCATGATCATGGCGTTACCATTTGATTCATTGGTTGCATATCAGAACTTGAACAATCGGCATTAGTGCTTTGGCACCATAGACCAATTAAAATGGAGTGGCCCCTGTACTATATGTCATGACTACAAGACTTCAGGCATAATTTCCTTCCATTTCCCTTTGGCCTCAGTCAATCTCTTCTTTAGGTTTTGAAGTACGGTCTCGTTTGCTGATTCTGCATGTCCGTTCCCGCTAGCATGATAGGGTGTTGACAATATTTTCTTGATACTGTGTTATTTGAATTTGTTTTTTTCCTTGATGCCGATGGACTGCTTCTCGTTATCATACACTATCTCGGCTGATATCCCTAACCGGCATATTATGTGGTCCCAAATGAATTAAACGACCTCTTTTTCATGAAACTTCTGAAACACTTGAGCTTCGAACCACTTAGAAAGATAACCAGTCATAAATGGTATGAAGTGATCCTTATCAGGTGCCCACGGACGGGGACCGAAAATGTCAATTCCCCACTTCATGAACGGCCAAGGTTATAAGACCGAATGTAGTAGCTCTTGGGGTTGGTGGATAATTGGTGCATATCTCTGACAGACATCGCATATTTGTACAAAGTATTTTATATCTTTCTACATGTCGATCTAGTAATAGCAGGCCCTGATTATCTTAAAAACCAAAGATTTTGTCCCTGAATGATCCCCGCAAATGCCTTCGTGAACTTCTCTCAAAACATATTGGGTATCTCCTGGTCGTAAGCATATGTCGAGCGGGCCGTAGAATGTTCTTCTAAATAGAGTCCCTTGGGATAGGCTGAACCTGGCCCGCCTGTGTGTGTAGAGCTCTCGATTCATTAGGATCTGAGGGCAACTTCCCAGTCTTCAAGTACTCTATGTACTTGTTTCTCAAAACCTAAGTTAAACATATTGAGTTTATATCGGCATGGGCTTATTCAACTACTGATTTCATTAGTTGTACGACCGTTCTTGATCTGAATTCATCATTATCAACCGATGAACCAAGTTAGCCAGATCCTCGGCCTTTTTATTTTGATCTCGGCGTACGTTCTGTAGGATCCATTCCTTGAATTGATGCAGCATTACCTGCAATTTGTCTAAATGCCTTCGCTTTTGTTCCTCTTTTACTTTGAACGTCCCATTGACTTGATTTACCACAAGGAGGGAATCACACTTAGCTTTGACTACCTTGATTCCTAGGATATCGGCAAATTTGAGACTTGCAATCATGGCCTCATACTCAACCTTATTGTTAGTCAATTAGACAGTTCTAATAGATTGTCTAACTACGTTACTCGTAGGCAACTTCAACACGACGTTGAGTCCCGATGCCTTTGCGTTCGAGGTGCCGTCCATAAAGAGGGTTCAGATTCCCGAGGAACTCCCTGAGGTTAACAACAATTCCTTTTTGTCTTTGGGTTTATGGATGGCGTAAAGTCGGCCATGAAGAGTGCCAAAATTTGTGATTTGATGGCTGTTCGGGGTTCATATTCAATATTGTACCCGCTAATTTCTACGGCATATTCATCCAAGCGGCTAGAGAGCTCGGGTTTGCATTATATTCCTTAGTGGGTAAGAAGTTATGGTTCATATGGGGTGGCATTAAAAATACGGCTTTAATTTTCTAGAGGCGCTTAGCAATGCGAGTGGCATTTTTCGAGTTGTGAGGATACCTTGTTTCGGCCTCGCCTTGGTTTCTACTAACATAATATATAGGAAATTGTGTACCTTCCTCTTCCCGGACTAGGACTCCACTTACCAATAACTCGAATACCGCCTAGTTCAGGTGCAACTGCTCATCCGCCTTCGGAGTATAGAGCAAAGGCAGAATCAAAAGTCGCTGTTTGAGTTCTTCCAAAGATTGTTGTCATTCCGGTGTCCAAGAGAAGTTATTCTTCTTCTTCTTCAATGATGAGAAAAACTGATGGCTCTTATCATAATACCTTGATATGAACCGGCCCAGGGCGGCTATATGCCTAGTTAGCCTTTGAATGGCCTTGGCCCTGTCCAACACGATGATGTCTTCTATAGCTTTGATTTTATCAATATTGATCTCAGAACCTCGGTAGGACACCATGAATCCAAGGAACTTCCCAGATCCTACCCCGAATGCGCATTGCTCCAGGTTTTAGCTTCATATTGTATTACTTAGTATGTCAAAGGTTTCCTACAAATGTTTCAACTGGTCCTCAAATCGCTGAGACTTAACTAACATGTTGTCAATGTAAACTTCCTTTCTGATTTTCCCATTTTTTCTTCGAACATCCGGTTTACTAGGCGTTGATAACTGGCACCAACATTGTTTAGCCTGAACGGAATTACGCTATAACATTAGGTGCTGAATTTAGTAATAAAGGAAGTGTTTTCTTGATCGTCGGGTCCATCAGGGTTTGGTTGTACTCGGAATAGGCGTCGAGAAAGATAAGTATCTCGTGCTCGGTCGTCGCATCGATATTAGGCAAAGGAAAAGAGTCCTTAGGGCACTTCTTGTTCAAGCCTTTGTAATCTGCGCACATTCTTAACTTTTCCCCTTTTTAGGAACTACCACTACATTTTCTAACCAATCCAGGTAAATGGGACCTATTTTAAGGAGTTTAGATACCTCGTCTTTGATAAATGCATGCTTGAATTCAGGCTAAGTCCTTATCTTCTGTTTAACTTGGTGGAACTTCGGATCCAAGCTCATCTTGTGAGTGGTTATTTCTGGCGGGATCACTGTTATATCAAGATGGGACGAAGCGAAACAACCTATGTTTTTTTTTCCCGATAAACTTCCAATTTCATTTATCAAAATTGTCATTACAAAATAGGACCTGCTGACCAGTTCCTTCTCTATTTTGGACTATAAAAAATAGTATCCTATCGCCCATGCATACAACTGAAATAAGCATATAACTGAACATAAACATTTCTACACTAATTATGGATAACTGTTCAACTCATCCATGTACTCCTTCCAGCTGCTATGCATTTTGCTCTTGACATGAATATAAGTTGCTATCTCCCTACATATCTGATCTGCTGAAGTTTTCCCTTTTTGAAATCGTATAAGATTTCTGTCCCTCCATAAGCTATAAACCATCATGCTAAAAACAGATACCAAGATGTTGCTTTTTCCTTTCCTCTTCTTTGCTTGTTGTACCACCCATTTTAACTCCTCTTCCCAGGTTGATATCTGCCTTTGTACGCCTAGCCAATCCAACAATCTCTTCCATATAGATTTTGTGTATAAACATTCAAACAACAAATGTTTAAACACCTCTTCATCCAGTCCACAAAACACGCATGCTGGACTAACTTGAATGACTGTTTTCTGTAATCTATCTACTGTTGGTATTCTCTTATGAATGGTTAGCCACATATTGAACTTATGCCTAGGATGTATGTGAGGGTGAAGAACTAGACTTTTCCAATCTAGTTTTTGCCCCTGAGGAACTTGTAGATTGTACAATTTCTTGATACTGAATTTACCTACTGTGGTCTGTAGAGTCTTCAATCTATCTAGCACTGACCCTTGCTAATTTGGTAAACTCAATACAAACTTCCTTTGCTCAATGATTTTCCTGACTACCCAAGCTGCACTCTTAGGTATAAGCATGCTGTCAATGCTCCTATTCTTTATATAGTAGGCATGTATCCATCGAACCCATAAGCAGTATTTCTTCATTGTTATAGCCCATAAGTGTTTCACAATAGCAACTTTATTCCAGCTGCATAGGTTGATTATATTCAAGCCCCCCATTGATTGTGGTAAGCACACCCTATCCCATGCCACCAATGCTCTTTTAGATATCTCTGCTTGCCATGTCTATAAATATGTTCTGCAAATAGCCTCTATCATCTTGCTTATATTCTTTGGTAACAGAAATACCTGAGCCCAGTACGATTGCATCCCAAATATGACTGATTAAATAAGCTGCAGTCTACCGGAATATGAAAGCAATTTTGATGTCCTACACCCAATCCTTGCTGTGATCTTTTATACCAATGGCCAGCACTGTTGGTTTGATATTTTTTTAGGAGCCAATGGAACTCCTAAATATTTAAATGTTAGCCATCCCTCACTGTATCCCAGTTCCTGCAAAATCAACTGCTTTAGTCTATCATTTGGTCCTGTTATATAGGCTGAACTCTTGTCAAGGTTTGCTTGAAGCCCAGAAGCTGTAGAAAAACTCATGAATGCTTCTTGCAACAACCTTATTGATTATATATCAGCTCTACAAAACATCAGCAGATCATACGCAAAACATACATTCATTACACCTAATCCCTTGCATCTTGGATGGAAATGGAACTCTTTTTTAAGAGCTCGTTGATTGAACTCCCTTTGTAAGTACTCCATTGCCAGCACAAATAAGTAAGGAGACATAGGATCTCCTTGTCTTATCCCTCTTTTCCCTTCAAATGGCTTTGTGAGACCACCATTTAAGAGTAAAGAATAAGTCACTGTTGGGAGGCATTCCATTAGCTAGCCAATGAATCTCTGTGGGAATCCCAATTCTATCAACATCCTTTTTAGATAGAACCAATCCAATGTATCATATGCTTTCCTCAGATCAATTTTCAGAATACACCTTGCAGAGATCCCTTTCCTAGTGTATCCTTTGAACAATTCATGAGTAAACAATATGTTACCAATTATATTCCTCCCCTCTATAAAATCTGATTGAGAATCCTTCACAAGACAATTCATAACTTCCTTTAGTCTACCTGTGATGATCTTAGTAATAATCTTGTACATGGTAGTACAACATGCTATTGGTCTAAAGTCCTTTACCTGAGTAGGATTAGGAACCTTAGGTATTAGGGTAATAGCACTATTGTTAATAGCCTTTGGAAGCTTCCCTGTGCTAAAGAAATCCATGACATCTGCAGCTACATCTTCTTTAATTCTCTCCCAGGAGCTTTATCTGTTGGCATGCTCTTGATAGCTGCTTCTATCTCCTCTACTATAACTTCTTTGATCAGGTCCAATTGTTGCTGTCTTGTAAGACATGAACTCTTTTGATAACCTCAACATCAGGACATGGATGAACTGGTGATGCTTCTCCCATCAGATTTTTAAAGAACTTCAAAAATTGTTCCTCCACCAGTTTTGGATCAGTCAATTTAGTACCTGCATCATCATGAATGGAAACAATTGCATTAGAGTTAGTACGCATCTTCCATTGAGCTTAAAAGTATTTTGTATTTGCATCTCCTTGTTGAATCGATATAGCTCTAGACTTTTGCCTCGTCACTTGGTCCTCAATATTACTCCACTTTTCAACTTCTAGCAATGCTTCCTTCTCTTGTTTCATTAGTTATCCCCTTAAAGGTTGCATAGATAATTGATGTTGGACTAACTCCAGTTTTTTCTTTGCTTGAATCAATCTCTTCTGATAATTTTCCATATAAGTATTCAGTCCCTTCAATGCCTCCTTTAATCTTCTAAGTTTACACCATGTTCTGCCTCTATCTTCCACCCTTTCCTTCTGCTTCCATTCCTTCCACTATCCTTGTGAAATCATAATGATGGAGGACATTATGATAAAGTCTGAAACAACCTATGTTAGCTATAAGGAATTCAATGATTTTTTTTCTAAGCTAGAGTGTTAACCCCGTGCCAAGGTATATCTTCTGATTGGACAAGTGTTCGATCAATATGACTTACTACAGCTCCTCAACCATTTATTTTGTGGCATCAGAATCATCACGGGTGATGAACGACCTAGGGATCCCATAATCATTATCCTTGATGGCACCGGCTTGCGCTTTTACAAAGGATCTGGAAGAATAGAAAATGAATCAATAAAATTAGTGGGTAAGTTGTGATACTATATCATTTCTCCTTCTTACAGGGTTTCTCCCAAATTTTTCAGTCAAACCGACTCAATTTATTCACCTTCTAAGTCGTTTACCTTAACGGCACACGTGTAGGTGGTCACGTGTTAATTTGGATCCGTGGTTTCATCATACGTTGAGATTTTTGGCATATGTAATGTCTTCGAGATTGGCTTCGGCGCCGCGCTCGGGGGGAAAGGATTTTGGACCAATTTCATATAGTCCAGGCCCTTCAATATCAGGGGCGCTCCTCATATTTGATCAACTCTGGAGTTATAGGTCTCCATATTTTTGTTGTTGGCTTCAATTTTCTTCTCCCCTGATTCCACCCTCTTTGTTAGTTCCTCAAGCATTTTTATTATTAAAGGGCTATGTCCGGGCACAACTTAACCCAGCGTCTCCGCGAATTCATTTCTCGGGGTGTTTTCATGGTTCTGGCTCAACTATACTGAGTGCACGACTTTGGTTCTACAGCTGGGCTATCGCCTCCGATTAAGCTTGTAACATCTTGAAGATCACTCGCAGATTGATCCCGTCTCGTTCACTGTCGTTCGTACCTCGAGTTTTTGATCGGTCCCCCTCCGTGAATGCTATTCTGGAGTCTATCGCCAGGTTTGCATCGATGGCCACATGTGAGTTGCACCAGTTGGGTCCGCAACTGTAACTCTGTTTGGGAAAGTAGAGGGCACCTCGTTGCTAGGTACTATATTGTTGTTTTCGCTATGGTAGATTGAGAGTTTGACATTTTTAAGTTGACCTGAAATTAAAATCTCAAAGAACAAACGTAAAACAAAGTGTGTTATTGAAAAATTGAATCAAACTACAACTATTATCCTTAGCCCCACGGTGGGCGCCAAACTGCTTACACTTAAAAATGGATAACAATTGAATTTATATGCGTATTTAAAGATATGTGGGCTAATTCAATACAAGTGATTAATGACTTTAAATAAGAAAATTAAAGGCACAATAAATAGCCAAACCAGTAGTAATATTGGGTCCGGAATCAGTTACAAGCTGAACCAATAAATTGCCTTCGGTTCGGAGCCAAAAACTTATGAGGAACTATAAGTGAAATCAAGAACGTAGAATGATCTTTAGAAGAGGAGAAAACAAATGTATTTTTCCTTGATACTCGTGTTACAATGTGTTTAATAAATAATCAGCTTCCCCTTTATATAGTAGGGGAGTTTGACGTTAAATAGAATTCTAAAAAAGGAAATTTTTTTTCTTTTTGCTAATCACTGACCTACCGCTGATATAGGTCGAGACTCATTCCATGATATCCGATTGGACACGGATATCATTACCCTTTGTTAATCATGCGCGGTCTTTCGGTAATGCTCTTTGAGGTCTTGGAACTCGAACCAGATCTAGGGGGTGTGTTCTCGAAGGCTCCGAGTGCAGGTATTTTGCTCGGGACTTGATGCGAGTGGCTCTTGGATTCAATTCCGATTCTGTGCAATCATATCCTTCCTTTGTTTGCCTTATGGAAAAATTAGGTTACTCACTAGCCTCGATTTTACCCGTATACATACATATACATAAATAATAATAAAAACATATACATGAATAATTAATAATTGACTAAATCTATAAGTGTTAAAGTATAAAAGTGTAAAAGTTCATTTATAATAAAAATTATTCAATACAGTCAGACCTCTCTATAACAACATCACTATATAACAACATCCCTATGAAAGCCATGCTTTTCCGGAATCAATTATTATGTTATGTTATAATATATATTCTCTATATTAACACTTCGCTATAACATTCAAAAATATTCGAAACAAATGATATTGTTGTAAAGAAGTTTGACAGTATTACCATTGTCATTAGCGGCCATATCAAAAACTTTTTCAGCGTTTGGTAGAGTCAATTTAAGGAGAAATACAAAATACGCATTATACTGCATTCAGTTACTTTGGGATTGAGTGATACATTGTGCTAATCATTTATCACAATGTCTACTTATAGATAACGTGCTAATGTGTATTTTGCATGCCATAATGATAAATAAAAAACAAGGTAGGTACGAAATTTATGTTAGCAGCAAGTAGTCAGAAAAAATTTCTATAATGACTTAATCTATCGTTTTAAGTTTTAGCATACCATATTAACGGCTGACGGGTATGGGTTGTATGGACTGCGAAGAGCTCAAGGAGATTTAGAACCATATCATACTATTTTGAATAATAAAGAGTTTGAGTAACCTTACCCCTTTTGATTTGAGTATTTGTGTTTTATTTCGTGTTTCGTGACTTTGAATAGGTCCACTTACTGTTACTGCACTTGTGGAAATATTTGGGATATGACCCAAGGGAATTGTGGTATTTCGACATTTGGAACAGTTTTGGCAGTTGTTGTAGGTTCAAGTGTGGATCACAGTAGTGCAACTAACATAGGGAAGCGCGGACTGCACAACGCAACATAGGAAAAATTTGCAGGTTTTGGTACTAGTGCAGTCCAGAATGCGTATCACTCGGTGACCGTACAAGTTTAGTGCGACCCATACTAAGCCTTACTTTCACTAGTATGTAGAAATTAAAAATATCCAGCTTCGTGATTTTTTGTTCTTATTTTTCATAATTTTGTAGACTTGGGAGCTCATTTTTGGAGAGGTTTGGCCTAGATATTTGTAACGACCCAGCCGGATAATTTGTGTATTTTAGCTCTGTTTCCCTATTTATTGCCTCTTCCATGTGTATTTATGGTTACGTGACTTGCCAGGTTGTATGGATTGGTTTCGGGGAGGTTTTGGAGTAAATTGGGACACTTAGTCCCAAGTTGGAAGTTTAAGTTGAAAGAGTTAATGGGAGTTTGATTTTCGTATAGAAATTTTCGGAATGGTGTTTTGATAGTTTCAACAGATTTGTACGGTGAATTTGGACTTAGGCGTATATACAGATTTGGATTTGGAACTATGTAGGTTGGTTTGGTGCTTTTAGGCGAAAGTTGGAAAGTTAAAGGTTTGGAATGTTGTTAGATTTAATCGGGAGTTGACTTTGTTGATATCGGGTTCAAATTTTGATTCCGGGAGTTGGAATAGGACCATTGTGTCATTTGTGACTTGTATTCTTTCAAATCATTTCGGGTTGGTTTGATGGGTCGGCATGCGTTTTGGAAGTTGGAAGTTCATTAGTTCACTAGGCTTGAATAGAAGTGTGATTCATGATTTTGACGTTGTTTTGTGTAATTTGAGACCTCGAGCAGGTTCGCGTTATGTTTTGTGATTGGTTGGTGTGATTAGACAAGGTCCCGGGGCCTCGGGTGAGTTTCAGATTGATTTCTGATTATATTTTGATGTTATTTCATTGCTGAAGTTTGCTGGGACTCGTGACTTCGCATCAGCGAAAGTTTTATCGCAGAAGCGAGTTCGCAGATGTGGACAAGGAGTCGCAGAAGCGAATTTGGATGGAGGAGCATGGGGTCCGCAGATGCGGAAGGCTTAGCGCAGAAGCAGGTGCGCAGATGCAAGATGTGGAACTCGCAGATGCGAGCATGAGACTGCCAATGCGGTACCACATAAGCGGCTAAGTGACCGCTAATGAGGAATCACTGGCATGATTTAACTGTTTTCTCATTTTGGGAATTGTGGAGCTTGGCTAGGGGCAATATTTGGGAGACTTTTCACTACAATTAAAGAGGTAAGTGAAGTTTATTCAATTTTGATGATGGATATTGATTACCCATGGATTATTTCATCTAGTTTATGTGAATTTAAGGTAAAATATGGGGATTTTAGATTATGTTATTGGAGAATGAGATTTGATGATTTGACGGTTGATTTGTGGTTAGAATTGGATGAAACACATATATTTGACTCGTGTCGGAATTGGTTTTTGAAATTAGAGAGTTTTGTCAGGTTTCAGGGTGCGGACCAGGGATTGACTTCTTAGGTTGACGTTGCATATTTGATTCAGGAGTTTAGCTTTATCATTTGGAATTGTTTTCAATTACTTTTATTAATGATATTAAGTTTCTCTAACTTGATTCGAGCCGCTCGGAGGACGAGTCACATGGAAAGGGCTTTTTAGAGTTTTGATTCCCGTGTTTTGAGGTAAGTAACATATCTAAACTTGGATTTGGGGTATTTATCCATGAGAACTATGATATTTGAGATATATTTAAGGTGAGACACGTGCTAGGTGACAGGAGTGTGTGAGTGCACCGGGTACTGATGATCCGGGTGGACTTTAGACTATTATCAGACTTGTTTTGCTATCATGCCTTGTTATATCCATAACCTTAGATTTTTATTACAATTGTTTATACATTAGCGTAGCTAATCTTTACTTTTAATCTTTAGTATTAGTAATTTAAATAACATCAGGTGACAACTGAGTAGTATTTTAACAGCTTGCTTGATACGTCAATTCCCCGTGGGATCGACTCTGGGCATAATACCGCAGGATTATATTTGCAACGCCCGTTTAGTCTTCTACATGACATAGTTGAGCGTGATCAAATTTTGGCGCCGTTGCCGGGGAATTAACGGTATTATCAAGCG